>BFEA01000104.1:2792012-2806680 GCA_003427395.1 Chara braunii | reverse complement strand
TACGATGAGTAGAGATGAAGCCCACACTGGGCAATGGAGGCAAGTAGGTTACTTCACTGGATAAAGAGAAGGAGGAAGATGAAGGGAACCAACATGAAGACTCGTGTTTGGCTATGGCGGACCGTCGTCTTCACTTTCGTGATTTGTGCTGCATCAAGAAGGCCCTTTGAGGGTTCCGGTTGGACAGAGACTTCCTCTGCAAATGAGGCATGGCGGCGAGAGCGCAGGAGAGAGAAGTAGTTGGTGTGTTGTCCTCTGCACATCCTGCACGAGAGCAGGATGAACCATCATAGACAGAAATAGTATGAGAGGTGGGAAGAGTTGTAGATGACCTAAAGGGAGGTTCTTTCTCCAAGGCAGTGTCGGGAGATGCTTCAGACGTTGATTTGTCGTTCAGTCATGTGCAATGAGCCCAAGCTTCAAACGACAGCATCTGACTTCGCACCAAGCACACACAAGAGCTGGTATCCAACACGGATATGAAAACTCAGAGAGTGCTCTGCAAATCAAGTCTTCCGATCTGCACGTCCGCCTACTAGCTGTTGGTCTACCTGCATGCCTCGCTGTCTCTGTTTTCTTGCTTGTATAGCTGTCTGTGTCAGTTTGTTCGTCCATTCGTTCATTTTTGTGAAGTGAATTTCCCAGTCTGTCAAGTCGATTTGTCATTGAGTCACTGGTTGGGGCCGAACGACTCCCTGAGAGTCTCAGCAGGACCGTGAACACAGCTCTCTCCTGGCAGTTGATATAATGGTTCAGACATGCGGCCGCCTTGGCCCAGAGGAGAACCTTTTCTCCAACTGGGACGGAATATGCAGCTCCGATTCATCCTCAAACGGTGTTAATACTGTGCTATCAGTTTCTATTGAGCAGGTAGCTCCCAATGTTTGTTGCATCCCACAGGATTTGAGCTCAAGACCAGTAGATCAACAATTATAGGCGTGTACCATCCAGCCACAAGCCAAGTACGTGTACTGTGAGTTCAAGAGTTTCACCACTGAGATCCTGGTTGAGCTGCAACAACATTCAACTGATCAAAGGAAGGTCCTGGGCTTCAGGGTCTTCCAAAGTAGAATGGAAGGCCGTTTTTTACCGTCCTGGGCTATAGGCTAGAGTTCGGGACTGTTGGGATTGCAAAAAAGAACCTGGAGTTCGGCCTCATTTCGTCAGCAATCACCACTCCCTGCCTTTCTGCTATTTCTATTAACTCTTTTCCTCCATGGATGGCCCATTCTTCTTCTTCTTCTTCTTCTTCTTCTTCTTCTTCTTCTTCTTCTTCTTCTTCTTCTTCTTCTCCTTCTTCTTCTTGCCATTCTTCTTCTTCTTCTTCTTCTTCTTCTTCTTCTTCTTCTTCTTCTTCTTCTCTTCTCCGTCGTCCTCCTCCTCCTCCTCTTTTAGTTTTTGGCAGAGGTGCAGCTGTGCGTATCTTCTTAAGGTCTGCCCCTAGGTTCATGGCTCGCAAGCTGCAGTTACATCGTGATTCCTGTTTATCCAATAGGACCAGTGCAGTGCTAGTGCTGGATGCCAGCTGAGTGTGGAGCGCTGCTGCAGAGGGTATAGCAGGATTTGAACCTGCGACCATTTCTGCAGCATTAGGCATATGCACTTAATTCGTAGGAGCTATGTCAGCAGGGAATCCTAAGCAAGTCCATGCTAGGACTGTGAACAGGTAGGACCTGTAGACTTATCTGACTGGGTACTGGACGTATCTAGATCTGAAACTGTGAGTCTCTCTTGGGGTAGCAAGCTGCACAGAAGAACAACTCTGGGTGTATGTTCGAAAAAATACGAAAGGAGGACTATGTGGAATAACAAGAGGGTGAGATGAGAGGAGGTCCCACAACTACTAACATCCCCCTTATACCTTGTAATCATCCCCCGGGTTTATATCCCCCCTCTTCCCACANGGCCCGCCCGACCCCCCGTTCGGAGGGCCAGGCAGGGCACCGGGGAGCAGCGGGGCAACGAGGGTGCAAGCGCTGTCTCCTCCCCCCCCCCCCCAACCGACACCCCACGCCGCACTCCAGAATCACCACGCAACAGGAAACTGCCGTAGAGCAATCTAGGGTTTAGGGTTCTAGGTATCCAGAACTTCCCAGTAAGTGCAACATCCTGGCTTTCCAGTTCCAACTTCAACGGTAAAGCTACCCTGGCCAAAAAAAAAAAAAGAAAGAAAAAGGAAGAGGTAGAAAGAGATTCAGTGATTTCATCATTGGTCTTAAATTCGGAGTAATTTCAATTCTACAACCCCTAGGGTTTAGGGTTTTAGAAAGATCGACAGTTAATGGTCCAAGCTAGTAAATCCAGTTCCTAATGCAAATCTGACAGCCAAGTAGCTGAGAAGAATAAGCTGGACAAGGCCTTCACAGGTATGTTTCAAACAGCAAACAGATGTAGCAGAGGTCAGTCTAGTAACCAGTTTCAAGAGGTTGAGTCATGCAAGCTAACCTGGGCAGGGGTGAGGGGTGGTATATCCTTCCCTCGGGAAGTAATCGATGTCGTCCACTCGGGCCTCTCGGCCGTAATGGGGAGGAGCGTGTGTAACTACTGTAATCTCTTCTGACTTGCCGGTGGAATAGGAACCGCACTGATGCTCCCCAGAATGAAAAAGGGCCAAAATCGTAAGGTTCTGTCTTTGTTAAAACAAAACAAAAAAAAACAAAACAAAAAAAAAAAACCAACAAAAAAAAGACAGTCTTTCTTGGGTACCAGACTGGCCTGGGAACACTTGTGCAAGGAATATGAGTGCGAACGATATACAGAAAACCAAGTCGCGAAATCACACAGATGTCCAGGTAGTCGTATCCAAGCAGAGAGTTCAAAACGCACCGAGAAACCATCCATATAGAGCAATACAATGAAGTAATGAGCAAATGTTCAAGCCCATAGGCCACACCAACACAGTATCCAAAGTCGCTCTTCTCTGTCTGGCGCCCAGCGCCCAACCTACTCTGCCCGACTATCCTACCTACAGCTGGTTCACGCAACAGGCTCACTTCGACTCTCGAAGACCATAATTGTACATGACTGTCAA
The DNA here is from genome assembly GCA_003427395.1 of Chara braunii. Classification (NCBI taxonomy): domain Eukaryota; kingdom Viridiplantae; phylum Streptophyta; class Charophyceae; order Charales; family Characeae; genus Chara; species Chara braunii. Next base: position 2,803,649 of record BFEA01000104.1, on the reverse strand, counting down.
CTCCATACTTCATGCACCAGGTACGTATCTCGTCACCCTCAATCAGACCTTGATTACCCCACACTGCGCCTCCTTCCCTGAAGACCACCAGATCACCCGCTGTACCCCCTGGCGCCCAGCAGCCCGGCTATGGCCGCCTCCGCCGCGCTGCCCTGCAGCGCCCCACTTCACCACTACGCGCCCCGTCAGCGCCCTTAGCAGCAGCACAGCATCAAGTGATAGCGCAGCAGCACTTCCGCATTGCCCGCACTGGCCAGAATGCTTGCCTGGGCTGCGTCACTTCTTTTATGGAAGTGGCAGCCTCCTGGATGCTGCGTGTAGCCTGGCAGGAAGCTTCCAGTAGCTTCCGGTTGGGCTTCAGACCCTGCGCCCAGGCCCAAGACTACAGTTAAGGGCCTGGGCCCTTTTCAGTTGGGCACGGCCTGAGTCTCCGGACTTGGGCTGTTTGCTGCATCTGTGCAGGGCTCCCAGGCAGGTGAGTCGACAGTACTGCTTTTGCAAAGGCCGATGGCCTGCTTCCCAATGTATCGGCCCTGCTTTGTGTGTATGTGCCCAGGCGCAACTGTCAAAGCCTGGGCCAACTGTATGATGCAGCTTTGTGAGGCTCACGCGTCTACCAAACCAACTGGCGTGCTGCGAGAGCCTGAATACCCACATACGGAAATGTCGAATTTTGCCTCTGACGAATATTCAGGCCCGCCTTCACTTAGGGCGGGCACTCGGCTTGCTGGGGGCCTTAGCCCAGATCATGTGATGTCTGATAGGGCCCCTTGAGGGCTTGTCCCTCGCACTTGCCCGCCCGGGCCAAAAAAAATTATATATATATTTTAATTAAATTAAAAATTATTTTTTAATTTGATTTTTTATTTTGAATTTGGTGGAGAATTTCGATGTGACACCGAGGCAAACGTTATTCAGTTTATTTTTCCGCATAACATAGTTTGTTTCCAGAGTTTTTGAAGTTTTTTTTTTTTTTTTTTGGCTGGGACGTCCTTTGGTCCTTGCACGCCCGGGCTACCCGGGCAAACAAGGTTACCCGGGCGGCTCGGCTGGTAGCCTAGCTGTCTTTTTTTTGAAAAACAACAAAACAAAACAAAACAAAACAAAGAGGGTGAGATGAGAGGAGGTCGGGGAGAGATGATAAGATAGCAAAAGCTTTGCTCTCTGAGCCCAAGTTCCAACACAACTTGATATCAAGCGGTACTGGTTTCTTGCGGCATCATCCTGACCATGCGCCCATGTCGATTGAACTGAACGATGCAGTCCTGTCTGTGTGTGGCAGAATGATACAAACATGTTAACTGTTGATGATTCGACAGGTCGTGAGTTCAAACTCTGGAATTGGATGGATACAAAAATTTACAGGACCTCTTAGAGGTCATGAGTTCAAGATCTGCACAATCAAATGGATACGAACTGAGTAATGTTAAACTGAACCGTGCAGGACCTCGTACAGGCAGCAAGGAGAACGAACCTCCATGTCCAAAGGGGAGTGATGATGAAGATTGCACGGCTGCTGCTGAGGAGAGTCTGCGGAAACATCTAGACCTATTCAACAGAGAGTATGATGGCCTTCTACAAAGACTTGCTGTAAGCGGTGCCTACCCATTTAAATTTCCTCTTCTTTCACCTTTGCATATCCTCCTCTCTCCTCTTTCTCTTCCTTCCTCACAGGTTGCGCTCACTCTGCTTCTCCTTGTTTTGTCAAATTTGCTCATCAGTGAACTCAAACAAAAAACGAGTTTCAGATAGCCCAAAAAAAAACACATAGCAGCAGGCCCGTCACGCACCGAATTCAGAAAGGCAATAAAACAGACCTGGCACTTTGTCACAGAGGGTGCGGATGCGGTAAGGGCAAGGGTGGACCATGGCACAAGGAGGGTGTAAGCTCAAAAAGGCAAAAAAGAAAATGCTATTTTTGCTTTTTTGTGCATTCCAAACTCGTGCCTTGACAAAACTGCAATTTATTGTTTTTGTTGCCCCTTCAGTACTCAAAACCTCACGCCAACACTTTTTCAAAGGTTTTTTTTTTTTTTTTTTGTCTTGTTTTCGTCTAAACCACCAGTACATGGCCCCAGGCAACTGGAGAATCTGTTTTGAGCCTCTAGGAGGGCGAGCGTCGTAGACAGAACGAATCGGCGGTGGGCGGCCTCCGAAAGGGGCCCATAGCCGATAGCTGGCATGTACTGGTGCTTTAGACCACCAGTACACGGCGATACATCGGCCACGTGCCCCTCACTGCGACTTTTGCCGCGACTTTCGGAGGCGTGAAACAGAATTGAGGCCGTTGATGGATTTTATCAATAATGGCCTGGCCGGGAAAGTTGTGGTGCTACAGTGCGGTGGCGGCGAGTTGCTTTTTCCGGAAGGCTGGGGCCGTGTACTGGCGGCTTAAGATTAATCCACGCGCCCCTCACCGCGACTTTCGGGGGTGCAAAACGCAACTGAGGCCATTGATTAATTTTATCAATGGCAGCCCGGCCCAGGAAATTGTGGTGCTACAGTGCGGTGGCGACGAGTTGCTTTTTCTGGAAGGCCAGGGCTGTGTACTGGCGGTTTAAGATTAATCCTCCCCCTTTTCTTTCCCCTTTCCGTAGCCACTAGCCACGACAAAGATTGATCTTAAAGTCGCAATGCCAATGAGGACCCTACAAACGCTCAGGCCGATCTTCTTCCTCTTTTGTTTTTTTTTTGTTATTATTATTATTGTTACTTAGTTTAAATAGGCTCCGATCTATTTATGGGGAGCAGCACGTGCTGGGAACCGGGCCCAGCGTCTCATATGAAATATACAACATATTACTATATTAGGAACCTTTGGGAAAACTTCCCCTGCCAGCAGTAATTACCCTGGATGCCAGGGGATTGACTGAGGAGGGTACTTCTGAGAACAGGCATTTTGCAATCAGAAACAAAGGCTGGAGTCCCATACCCCATACCACTTCCGGGGGCTGTCTGCCAATTATCATACCCAGAGAACCTGTCTGCCCACCTGTGTACCTAAGGGAGGGGTTTGGAAGACAAGAGGAGCCACTGGGGGACACCAGTTGGACCCTCCCCTCCTCTAACCCTTCCCTGTTCCTGTCCCTATCTGAGACCTTCTCCTTCCCCCTACAGGCTGGGAAATTTCCATCCTCTTTTCGTTTTGCAAAAACATCTCTTAGAATTACCTCTGCTGAAAACCGGGTCCAGTGTCCCTTCGGAAGGACATCCGGGGAGGCCACCTGTACATCCCGGGGCCCTATTGGGGAAATTCCACTAGGGACAGTGGGTGGGAGGGGAAAGGGTCGGTGAACTCCACCGCCGGCCTTAGGGGGGTGTCAGGGGCAACCACCATCCAGTCCCGAAGCCTGAGCCGATAGTTCCGGGATACATTGGGCTGTTCCTGTCCACCTCCTCCCGCCTCACCTCCCTGTCCAGCTCAGTTGTTGTTGATGTTGGCATACTTACCTTGTCGTTTGCTGTGTTGTGTTGTTAAGCGTACTTACTTGTGTGTTGTATCTGATCACACGGGCCTGACATGGTACCTGTATACTCTCGAATAAAACGTCATCACACAGACAGACAAAGAAAAAACAAAAGTTAAAAGTGGAAATAGTTGTAATTATTTTCTCCTTTGGTCATGGAAATCCTTTCTGTTGTAGGATAGTGCGGCCGTGGAATTTATTATTGTTTATTGATTGTGCGGCAGACGCACGTCACGATGTCTTTTCTCTGGAATTCCCTAAAATTGTCGGTGCTTACTCATTTTATTCCCTTTCTCTTCTATCCAGTGTCACTCATTTTCGCTATTGACCCCTGACCTTCGAAGCAGACATCAAGTGGACGAGCGGAAGAAGGATTTGAATGCCCGTTTGGACGAATTGATTTCTGACTTTCGTGGCACAGGTGCCGAAGTCGAGGCATATGTGCGAGAAAAGTTTGATTTGAAGGCAACACGAGCTGCTATCGAACAGGCTAAATTGGGCACCGACATCATACAAATTCAGGATGTACTAAGCAAGTGTCGACAGGCATTTGATGAGTATGTCATTGAGCAACTTAGGAAGATTGTAGACCAGAAAGAAGAGAAAGAAATAACTGTGTCTGAAGAAACTGTGGATAAATATATCAGACAGTTAGAAAAAGCACTGGAGAAGGAGAAGAAAAAGAAAGAAGAATTGAGGAAGAAAAAGAGTGAACGGGAAGAACAAAAAATCAAAGAAATCAGACAAACTGTTGTCAAGACCGAAGGGGAAGAGCAGAAAATTTCTTTGGCTCAGCTTGTGACTTACCTTGCCCACCTTGAAATGAAAATTGATTTCAATATGGTGAACAGATGCAGGCACAGATTGATGATGTGGCCGCAGGACTACGGACAATCACAAATCTGGTCAAAGGAAAACACCAGATGGTTGAGGAAGTCAAAATTGAAAACGAAGAAAAACCAAAGAAATTATTAGGAGATGTCATGAAGTCTCTTAATGAAGAGACTCAGAAACTGGAAGAGAAGAAAGGAGAACCTTCGAGTCCGCCGAAGTCTCCAAACGGGAAGAAGGACCACACCACACAGTCTAAGAAACCGAAGAAGAAAGAAAAGGTAAAGATGAAATTGCACTACATGTTCTGCAACAAGAAAGATGAAAATTTGTTGCTTTGGATTGCCGAAATTCAGACCTACTACAGTACGGCCCTTGTTGAACCCGAGTCTCAGGTTGCTTTCTCTACCTCTTGTCTCGGGGGGAAGCTAAGGAATGGGTATTGGCTGAAGCCAACGCAACAGGGTTCGATGACATTGGGGAGTGGGCTGCAACCTTGAATCTGAAGCAGTTCCTTGGCAAGATCAAGGAACGCTTCCTGGATAAAACAATGGCCGACAAGGCCTTTGACCAGCTCATTACCATCGGTCAAAAACATTGGACCTCGATAGAAGCTTTGTCTCAGGAAGTTGACCGGTCGCTGCAGGTTCCTGGATTGAACCTACAAGACAACCAAGTCTTGTACATCTATTCTCGTGCTCTGCCCGAGCCCATCCGTGGACAACTTGTGGTAGAGTTTAAGTCAGGCAAGTATAATTACAGGCAGTTTCGGGATCTTGCTCTCCAACGAGAGCAAATGACTTCTCAGGTTAAGAATTCGTATGCGTCTGTTGTGAAGTTTGGTGGTGGTGCAGGTGCAAGAAAGCGGATACTTTGGCGCCAAAAGCGCCAGGACCACACCCTCGTCGTCTTTGACGAGGATACTATGGAGAAGTGGCCATTGGAGGTCGAGGGTGTGGCGAGCAGCAGTGATTCCGGGAAGGGGGGAGTCACTGTTGTCGTGGTCAACAAGGGAGGACCACGACCGTCAGTAAAGAAGAAGAAGCCACGCTCGTTCCCAGAGCATCCAAGGATTGTGGTCGGGAGGCCATGGGAAAAGATAGGTCTATCACAGGAAACGTGGCAGGAAAGAATGGATAATGCACAATGTCTGAAGTGTGGTACCACAAGGCATGTGATTGCATTGTGCCCACTTATCCGTAACCCAAAAGTGAGCCGCCAGTAGGAGTAGCATCTGCTCCTACTGAAGTTGTACCATAAGTCTGGCTCTGACTCTAGTCTGTCTCTGACTCTAGTCTGTCTTTCTGTTGTATGAGTACAACATTTCGATCGATGATTTCAAAGAAAAGGTTGGAACAGGAAGTAATAATGGTGTTAGTAAAGAAAGCAAGTGAGTCTTCTACTTCCTATTCTCTTTCGATTGAAAAACTCTTAACGAGTATAAAGAATTACTTACTGAACCAACAGGAATAACTGAGTGTGCAATAGCACACCATAAAAATATTCATGGTAGTAAGATTCCCAAGGGCCCTATCTACCGAATATCTGCTAGGGAACTTGAAGAATTAAGAAAACAACTGCAAGACTTAACAGAAAAAAGATGGATTCGCCCTAGCTCCTCTCCTTATGATACTCCTGTCTTGTTTGTACCTAAGAAGGAAGGTGAGTTACGTCTCTGTATAGACTACAGAGGGCTGAATGTTGTCACTGTTAAGAATGTTGAACTGCTTCCTCGCATTGACGACTTACTTGACCAGTTATAGGGATGCAGGTACTTTAGCAAGATCGACTTGAAATCTGGGTATCACCAGATCGAGGTGGAACCCTCCGATCAGCATAAGACCGCTTTCCGGACCAGGTATGGTCACTATGAGTTAGTGGTAATGCCCTTCGGATTAACGAATGTCCCTGCCACTTTTCAAAGGTCAATGAATGACTTGATTCGTCAATGGTTGGATAAGTTCGTCATTGTCTATCTCGATGAGATTCTAGTGTATAGTAAAACACTAAAGGATCATGAGAAGCACCTTCGTCTGGTGCTAGGGAAGTTGCGTGAGGGCAACTTTAAGATCAACTCAAAGAAGTCTGAGTTTGCTAAGTCCGATGTGTTATACCTAGGACACATAGTAAACGAAGAAGGCCTAAGGCCGGAAGAGAAAGAGATATCAGCAATACGAGATTGACCACAACCTAAGTCTATTATTGAACTATGATTTTTTCTTGGTCTACCTAGTTATTATAGGAAGTTTGTCAGAAACTTCTCACTGATTGCTGCACCAATGCGAATATAGTTAAAGAAAGAAACTATCTGGTTGTGGGATAAGGATTGTGAGTCTGCCTTTCGAAAATTGAAGTATGCATTGACTCGCTACCTTGTTCTTAAGATTGTTGACCCATCTTTACCTTTCATTGTCACTACTGACGCAAGTCAGTATGGGATTGGCGCTGTTATCCAGCAAGATGACGGAAAGGGATATAGGCCCATAAAATTTATGTTTAAACGATTGCCGTCTGACAAAGTCGCCAACTCCACGTATGAAAAAGAACTCTATGCCTTAGTCTGTGCGTTCTACACATGGAGACAGTAACTGTTAGGGAGGCACTTTACTGTGTACTCTGACCACTCAAGCCTAAAGTGGATATAAACACAGTCTAGACTCTCTGACAAGTTGGTAAGATGGTCTGCATTAATTGACACCTTTGATTTTGAACTCAAGACTATTAAAGGTAAGTCTAATGTGGTTGCGGATGCTTTGTCCCGACGCAGTGATTTCTTTGGTGCAATTGTCTCTTATTTGGATGTTGGGAATGACCTGAAAGACCAGATTCGCCAAGGATATGCTACATATCCTATCTGGAAACCAATCATGAATATCCTTGTACGAGATCCGTCCCAACTACCCAACTATAGACTGACTGATGGGTTGTTATTCTTGATTGACCAAACCAAACAAAGATTGTGTATTCCTCATAAGGAAGAGATTCAGAGTCTGTTAATTAGGGAATGTTACAATTCTGAGGGTTATTTTGGTTTCAAAAAAACATATGTTCAAGTCAGAGAACGTTTCGGATGGAAGGGACTTCAAGAAGATGTACTAACATATGTTCGTACTTGTTTAGTGTGTCAAAAAACAAGCCATCGCATAAGAATCCCCTTGGACTTCTTAAGCCATTACCTATACCAAGCGAACCAGGTGAGTCTATCTCAATTGACTTCATGAGTCTGGTTATAAGTCGAAATGATAATAGTCAAGTGATGGTAATTGTGGGTCGTTTCTCTAAATACGCTATGTTTGTTCCCTTACCAGCAGAAGCGCGTACTGAACTTGTTATTCAAAAATTTCATATGAGATGGGTCACTGAGTATGGGTTTCCTAAATCCATTGTGTCTTATCGAGATGTCAGGCTCACCAGTTTGCCATGGAAAACGCTGATGGAAGTTTATGGCACACGACTGACCATGTCGTAAGGGAGGCATCCCGAAACGATTGGCCAGACTGAACAGATGAACCGTCTGTGCCAGGAACTTTTGCGTATGTATGTTAGACCCGATCATATTGATTGGGACGAGAACTTACCCAAAATTGTTAGTGCATATAACAACACTGTCCACATTTCCACTAGACGAACCCTGAATGCACTTCACAAAGGGTGGAAACCTAAACGTCCTATTGATGTACTAATTCGGAACCAGTTCCTTAGGTTGCCCCCAAGGACCCGAGAATATGCAATACTGTTCCAGGAGGACATTCAGAAAGTTAAAGATAATCTAAGGAAAGCTCAACTACGAATGATTGAACAAGCCAACACGCACCGTCGACCGTCTAGATTCAAAGAGGGTGATCTGGTTTGGGTAAAATCTAAAGAGTTTTCATTAGAGGAAGATATGTCCCAAAAATTGCTTCCTTTCTATTTTGGACCCTGGGAAGTTCTCAAAGTAATTGGGGATGCAGAGGGATCGTCTTATCGAATTGATATTCCCCCTCATCTCAAAACATATCTTGTCTTTCACGCGTCCAAATTGTTACCGTATGTAGAAGGAAATGAGTTTTCACACAGACCTTCTATGATTCCACCAGATATGGATGGCGGATATGAGGTAGATAGAATCATAGAGCATGTTTACTTCTCTACGGGACGTGGACGACCTCAGAAGCAGTTCAAGCTACGTTTTAAGTCTCAGGCACCATCTGAGGACAAATGGTTTAGTAAACAAGAACTAATTGAAACTACTCCTGATATTGTCGCTGCTTATAAACGAGGGTTAAAGTCTTAAATATTTCTTCGGTGGAACTCGAAAATGGGCCAGCAGGAATGCAGTAACCCTGTTCAGAAGTAGCCTGGGGCCCAGAACTCAGCCCCAGGCAACACAGACCTAAGTTGGTCTGCACTGGGCTGTGTGACCAAGACACGCCCAGGCCTGAGTCTATCACGTTTGGCTGTGTGATCTAACGCTGCACACAGGAAATTCAAGGGTCAAAGTCAACTGTAGAGTCAAAGGTACCGCACCCAGGCCCTTGGTTGGATACACTCACTTGTCGTGCGCAGGTACCCAGACAAGCATTCGGGCCGGAGGGAATTCGGTTTCAGACCAATCTGGGCCTTAGTTTGCATCAAGATCTGGACGACTGAGGGTGGTAGCATCCGGGGCCCAGACCCTGAGTCAACACTACATAAGTGCTGACTCTCCTGGCTTTGACATTCATTCTGTCTTACGTCGATGTTGTCTTCACGCGTTAACGATGACTCTGGCTCGACGCTGCGAAGCTGGCTGAGCGCTAGCTCTGTGCTGGGATTGTGTCTATGGCGACTCGCTGCTGGTCCGGCATGGTGGTTGGCTTGCACCTATCTTCCTGGCATGCTGACGTGGCAGATGCCATGCGCTTTCGCTGACGTGGTTGCTGCCACGTGTACTACTGGTGGCTGATGTGAGAGATGCCACATATACCACTTGTTGACGAGGCGAAGCTATGTGACTTGTGTTGCTATTCTGATTATCGTCGTTCAAGAGGAGATCAAGACTGTGGAGAGATCGTGGATACTTACCTGGTTGTCTTCATGTCGACATTGCTCCATCGCTGATGAGGGACTGACTAGACGTGCCACGTGGCACATTGAGGTTACTTCAGATACCCGTTCAGATTATTGTTGAGGTGGTGATTGCGGAGGGAGCCCGAAGAAGCAGTGGGCATTGTTTCTATCTTTCCCACTCTAAGTCTTTCCTCCCTCTCATCTACGTCGTTTGTGTATGTCTTCTCTTCTCTTGGGTATCTGGACACGAATACGATTATTGATAATCATCAACAGGTTGACACTCATTTGGACTTGCATTGTTGACAACTGTCTTTACGATCTGGGTTTATTGCATTTGTCCCAAAAAAACAAAAAAAAATGAAGAAAAAAACCCAAAACAAAAGAAAAATTGCCCCATCAGATTCCGCTATCAGGTGTGTGTGTCCGCTATCAGGTGTGTGACCACACAGATAGCAGATGGAGCAATTGTTAGAAAGTCGCCAACATGTCTCATTCAAATTTCATTGTTTTACTACCCATGTGTGAGTATGCAGCACACATAAATATCAAATTCGAAATTGCAAAATTGCATATTTTGCAATTTTGCTCACTGTGTGAGTATGCCATGCTGCAAAAAGTGAAATGGGGACTCGGTGGACAGTGAGCACACCAACAACAAGCAAGCGATCAAGAGATAGAGAAACACAGAACGCAACCTCATAATGACTGTATAGGACCAAACATATGGCTTGCATAAATTCATAATCAGGATGTGTTATGTTCATGGCAAGACGGTAGGGATCCCAAGACCCTCAGAGAGTGTCCAGCCAATGCGGAATCTGTGGATGAGTAATACACGCATGTAATCGTTACTAAGCAGAGGTACGTCGTGATGACCATGTTGTGAAAAGTGAACTGGGAGTGAACACACACACACACACACACACACCTGTCTCTTATACACATCTAGATGTGTATAAGAGACAGCACACAGAGAGAGAGAGAGAGAGAGAGAGAGAGAGAGAGAGAGAGAGAGAGAGAGAGAGAGAGAGAGAGAGAGAGGGTTCGGGGCAAGATGGTAGGGATCCCGAAATTGTCACAAAGTATCCAGCCAAAGTGGCTGTGTGGTACACACATGCAACGGTTACTAAATGGAGGCCCTGGGACTCATCTGGCTGAAGCGGAGGCAAGATGAAAGGACCTGGAAGTACGAACTGCTATCCAAATTTTTTGTTCCTTTCTCCCCATTCCCTCCCCCGCCTTTGCCCTCATCCGCTCACAGAATCCCTCGAACACTCCCCCCCTCCCCCCCCCCTCCCCTCCCCTCTCCCACCCTCCCCCGCGCTTTTCCCTAACCACCTCCCCTAGAGTCAGCCAGAGCTCAGTTGTTTCCTTTTCTCTACTACGTCCTCTGGGAGGATTCTCCTAAAAAAAAATGCCAGTCAGATTTTCATGCAGAAAGGCCGAATTATTTTATTCATAGTGGCCTTCTAGACTAGCCGAGGAGCCTCTTTAGGACAAAAGGGAGATGGTGGAGGTTATAAGATAAACGATGGGAGTAGGGGATCAGTGGAGTGGGTAGCTTGTCAATGGTAGGGGGAGCAACGTGAGGCCTCATGTGGCGAATACGGTTGAGCAACTCAATCGGATCCAGTGTATAGTTTATCCATGGTACGCTAGTACCATATCCCTGCACGTGCTGCTCCCCACGAATAGATTGGAGTCATCAAAATAGCAAGCCCCCAATCCCAGTGGCTCACGCAACGCCATCGGTGCAGCGGGCCTCTATCTTCCCTGGCCTACAGCAAGGGCCTATTCGGCTATTTGCCAGTTCGGCCTGTGGGAGCAGGCCATGGCCTGACCCCACAGGCCGTGTACTGTTCCAGTCCAGTCTGGTCCTGCCCGGTACCACTGTCGGTACCAGGCCAGTCCAGTCCAGTCCAGTCAGTCAGCTGGGGGTATACCCCAACTGTTGTCTGTTTTTCAGATCATTCTTCATTCTGCACTTTTGGAGTACGTGCATGTCAAGTCCGCGTCGAAGCTGCGCTGTCGTTTTTTGTGGAAAACAGCGGGCGAAAAGGTGCAGTGGCAACGGAGTGAGAAGGCGCTGACAGCCTGGCACGTGGAAGAAACGAGTGAGGGAGCAGGACTCGTGCGCCAAGGCCAAGGTTGGCGCATACTCACACGTACGCGCCACGTGCCCACGCTGCCCCGCTCCGCTCCCGGATTATTTTTATCAAGATTCGGGATGCATGCTGCTGTTAGGGTTTGAACCTAGGCAGTTACTGGCCATGCGCGTGCATAGCCACCACTGTAGCACACTGGC
>BFEA01000104.1:2778732-2791587 GCA_003427395.1 Chara braunii | reverse complement strand
ATCATTGTCTTCTATTGCTGCGGCAGCAGGCCAGCAGCATCTTGAAGGCCAAGATCCTGTGGATCTTGGTAGTGCTCTGCTCTTGGCCACCCAAGAGTTTGGTATCACCATCCTACCCACTACTCTCCACCAACCCCTTTTCTCTCCCCCCCCCATCATCTACTCATCCTTTCTAACCCTACCACTACTCCCTCCTCCTACCTCCCTCTTCACTCATCTTCCACAACCTTTTTTCTCTCCTCTCCTCCCCACTCCCCATCTTCCACTAATCTCATCTACTCCTCTTCACCTTCTCCATATCCTTCTCTCCCATTCTACCACCCTCCTCTCCCTCTTTCCCCCCCAACTACAACCCCATCATCTCCCCCATCTCCCACTTCACTCTTTTTCTCTCTCTCACCTATTTCTCTCTTTCTTCATCACTTTTCCATCCCCCTCCCCCCCCAACTTCAATTTTTTTTTTTTTTCTTCTTTTCTCTTTCTCATTGATTTAAATCTCCTCTTTTTCTCCAAAAAATCGATTTATCTTATTCCCCACCTTCTTTTCTCATTTTCTGATTTATTTTATTTTATTTTTTATTTATTCTGAAATTTTGATTTTTTTTGCGACACCCTCAAATCTGATTAGGAGCTAGTCATTCTTGCTTTCGGCACACATTTTGACCCCGTGGGGATAACGAAGTGCTACCAAAATTTTCTGTTTTTTTTTCTTTTACTTAATCTTTTTCAGCACATTTTGACCCCTTGAGGGTAGCGAAGTGGTGGCAAAATTTTCTCATTTTACTTAGTCTTTCTTCTTGACAGCACACTTCAACCCCATGGGGGTAACAAAATGCTTCCGAAATTTTTGAAAAATCCAAAAATTATAATTTGAGGCATTTTAAAACTTAGTGTGCTTCTCTTAGTGTCTCCTTCCTCTTTGCACCTTTGTGACCCTGTTGGGGTAGGAAAATGTTGCCAAAAGTTGCAAAAAAATAAGTATTCTTTCTCTTTTCACCTTTTGCTTTTTTTTTTCTTCTTTTTTTTTATCTCAAAATTTTACTGTTTATTTTATTTTCTCTCCCCCTCCCCTTCATGGTTACTATCTTATTTTCATTATTAGGTCGCCGCTACCCTACCATAACCACCCAAACCTCGGTTAGGTTTTTTTTAGGGTTTAGGGTTCTCCTAACCCCCCTACTCTCCCGCCTCCTCCCGTCGGGCACCCTGGACCCGAACGACTCTCTCCCTTCGAACAGATTCGCGTCACCCGTGACCCGCTGGTCACGGAGTAAGCCGACTCACGATTACCCACTCCACTCCCACGGTCCCCTCCCTCTCACCGGTGGTCCCCTATCCCCACGCCATAACTCATCTGCTTCCCCACCTTTTTCTCCACCTCCCGCCATGTCTACCCCCATGCGTCCACTACCCACAGACGGAACTATAGCTGAGGAGATCGTCGCGGCGCCCTCCGTCTCTCAGGCGCCCACCCACCCGACGGTCCAGGATCAGCACTCTGTGGAACCCACGGACCTTCGTGATGTTCTTGCGTTTCTCCTTGCATCTCTGCAAGCGCAACTCGATGCGCTTGCACCCGTGGAGAGGCAAGTCAATGCGCTCGCCCTTGAAGTTCACCGCCTCAAGGGTTCTCCTCATCGCTTTCCCCACCACTCCCAAACCCCATTCCCTACCGGCTCAGAGTCGGGCTCTCCACGACTCCAGAGACGGAGACGTGGCGGTTCGTCCTCCTCTGCGGGCCAGGCCCAGCACACCCCCGCCCCAGTGGTGAGTGTTGCTGCCGCTCAGACCATACCGTTTGTTGCGGCACATCCATTGGCCTCCGCCGCCCCCGCCTCCCCCGCCTCCCCCGCCGCTTCGGCCACTGCCGCATGTGCTGTCACCCAGATACCGATATTTGGCCAGACAGTTTCATCTACCCACGTTGGTGTTCGTTCCCAGCTTCATGCATCGGTCGCTGCACTACGGTCCGGAGTTCTCCCTCCTCCCGCTAGGGTACTCTCTCCGCCTCCTCCACCTCCGATCTCGCGCTCCCAGCGAGTGGCTACCCTACAGACCGCAGTGACACAGCTCCAGGCGGAGATTCTCTCCCTGAGACAGCCTCACCTTTCACAGGCTGCTCACCCTTTTTCTTCTTATACTGCCCCTCCCACCTTTGTCTTACCGGCTCGTTTCCCTCGACCGACCCCCCCCCCTCTACCATCCTACCTCGCTACTCCGTCACAGTTGGCTGCAGCCGTTGCGTCCACGAGTGTTGGACCTTCCACCAGTAGCCCCGACTCTCAGCTTGCCACCACTTCGTCCTCCAACACGGGCCAGGCCCAACACTCCCCCTCTGCAGTGGTGAGTGTTGCTGCCGCTCAGACCATACCGTCTGTTGCAGCACATCCATTGACCCCCGCCTCCCCCGCCGCCCCTGCCGCTTCGACCACTGCCGCATGTGCTGTCAACCAGATACCGATATCTGGCCAGACAGTTTTATCTACCCACGTTGGTGTTCCTTCCCAGCTTCATGCATCGGTCGCTGCACTACGGTCCGGAGTTCTTCCTCCTCCCGCTAGGGTACTCTCTCCGCCTCCTCCACCTCCGATCCCGCACACCCAGCGAGTGGCTACCCTACAGACCTCAGTGGCACAACTCCAAGCGGAGATTCTCTCCCTGAGACAGCCTCACCTTTCACAGGCTGCTCACCCTTCTTGTTCTTATACTGCCCCTCCCACCTTTGTCTTGCCGGCTCGTTTTCCTCGACCGACCCCCCCCCCTCTACCATCCTACCTCGCTACTCCGTCACAGTTGGTTGCGGCCGTTGCGTCCACGACAACAAAAAAATTCCCACGAGAAATGAAAGTTGAAAAAACATTCTAAAAAAAAAATTCCTTCATATTTATAGATTATCATTTCAATGTTCGTCCAATTCTAAAATTTCCAGTTTTATTTGATAACTTCCAGTCTAAATATGAGTTTTTCCTTCCAACTACATCATTTGTTCAAAATGGAATTAAAGTTTGGACGAGTTTATAAAATATTTTAATTAAACTTTCATTCTATTACAACAAATATCTTCTAATTTAAATTGGATAAACCTATTTATGAATGACAGTCCAATTAAAATATTTCATGAACTCATCCAGTCTCTAGCATGCGATTCAAATAAGAACGGATACCCCATTCTTGGAATGAAAGTTTTCAAGAAAGAAGGAAAAATTTAAAATTGGAATGACATTTTTTAAGATAGAATCAAAATTTAAAATTTAGAATGTAATTTTACTATAGAATGATTATTTAATTTTGGAAATTTTTTCTGTTGGAGTGTTGGACCTTCCACCAGTAGCCCTGACTCTCAGCCTGCCAGCACTTCTACCTTTGCACCGGCCTCGACATTTGTCGCCGCAGTGCAGGCCTATCAACCCCTCTCCCCTCGCCGTCAGCACAACGGTCCCACCCTTGTGTGTCTATCGAACATACCCGACTTCGATGGTACAATGAGTGTGTCGCACTGGTTACAGGCTGCCACACGCGTGCTGACACTGACTAACACTAGTCAGGCGTTGTGGTGCTCCGCGCTCGCAACTAAATTGCGAGGCAGCTAGTTCTCCGCATAGGAGAACTATTATACCCATCGTACTCGCTCAGGTGAGGCTCCCACTCTCGCGGATTTCACCGCGTTCCTCCATGACTGCTACGACACTCTCCACGATGTGACCGACGCCTTAGATCGGGTCACCCAGACGCAGTGACGCAAGTCCTCCGCACCAGCCGATCTTGAACGTCACATCAGAGTGTTTCAGGATGGTCGCCTAATTTGACCAACAAGTTCGTAGCCAGTCTTCCGATTGACTACCGCATCGAGCTTTGGCAACAGAGCTTCGCCTCCTCAGAGCAGGCCTACGAGGTTGTTCGACAGTACCAGAAGATGTGGAGTCGCTTCTGCGGCGCCTCATCTTCTTCACAATCCACCACCGTTGCCACCCAGTCACGCGACACCACGCGCGATCGATCCTCTTTCGTCAGCCGCTTTCACCGACCAGCTCGACCTGGAGCATCATTCTTTCGGCGCTACAGTTCTCTAGAGTACGGCGAGGACGCCTCGGCCGAGCTTGACCCTACCCTTGGGGACGCCCCCGAGGACATCGAGCTCTGGACGTCATCCAATATCACTTGGATGATGACACTGTTCCGGTGGCCGAGCGTCTGCAGATGGCCATGTCCACCATGGGTCGTGCGCGTAGTCGGGTTGCACAGGCTAGCTCTATCTCCTGAGGAGCACGTCGCCCTCAAGGCCCGTCGCGGCTCCCTTCGTTGCCGCCAGGATTGACACACCTCCTCACGGTGTCCATACCATGCTGCCCTCAATTGGCACTACGCTGACGTTTCCTATCAACACGGATCTCAGTCCCCCCCCGACCTCACCCGGCCAGCCCCACCCAGCTGGCCACGGTGCAGTGTACCGCTAAGGCCTCGCACGTAGCCGGCTTCCCGACCACCGAGTCGCGATTTGCCCCTTTGGCTACCCCACCACAGGATCTTCAGGACACGGCAGATGCAATTCCCTCTGCCCCACCTTCTGTCGAGGTACCGTCTGCCCCACAACAGACCACGGCATCTAGTCCTTCCCCTCTGAGACTTCCGACACGTCGTGCCATTCCCACAACTCGTTGTCCTGCCCAGCTGGCGACTCGCGATGACGTTGTGTCATCTCTCCTGGATTTAAGCATCCTTCAGGCTCGCTAGGAGCGACTCACGAGACACGTAAACGTCCTGCGTCGTTTTCTCGCTCTGCTCTCTGACCGTGATCGCACCCTGCCGATCATCCCTATTCACCTTGGGACATCTACGAGGGTGTACCTCGCTTTATGGGACTCTGGCTCGCAGGGAGACTTCGTTAACCCTCGTGTGGTTGAGGAAGCTCGTCTAGCTACCTCCGGGTCTTGCTCTCCTTTCTCTGTTACCCTCGAAAATAACAAGACGCAGCACTTCTTCGATCAACAGTCCCCGACCTCCTCTTCTCCTTCACCCTCCAGCCATCGGATAGTACCCAAGTGCCTCGGCGCTACCATTCCTCCGCATACTTTGACGTGCAGGAGACTGGGTATGACTTTATCCTTAGCACTCCCTGGTCTCGCCGATTCCGTGGCACAAAGGCCGAATGGGCGACTGAGACACTCGTTATCAAAACGAAGTGTGGTCAAACCCATCGAGTCCCCTTCACTGGAACCACGGGCGACACCCCTCCAGACCTACCTCCCTAGGACCCTCGTCCCTCTGGGTCTCACCCAGACATCGCCTTCACTTCTCCTCGTCAGTTTGCTCACTTCATACGACAGGAGGACGTCACGTTCTACTCAGTGAACGTCATGGATCCTATTCGCTACGATCCACTCTGTCCCGAGGTTGAGCTCATCTCATTGGAGCCCGATCCCCCTGACCCTTCCTCCATCTTCGCGGCTCCCATCTCCACATCCATCCGTCAGCCTGCGGATACCCCCTCGACATCCCAGGTCCCTTCGCCGTTCACTGCTGAGTCCACCCATAGGTCTCGTGTCGACGCAGACGTTGAGGAATTCATGCGGTTCACTGCTGACTTAGAGCTCGCCGTTCGCTATTTGATTCGAGAGTACCGCGACGTTTTCCCCCCGTATTTCTCATACAGTGGGATCCCTCCCATGCGCGGTGCTGAGCATTCTATCCAACTCGTGCTTGACTGTTGTGTCCACCATCAAACACCCTACGAACTCTCGATTCCAGAGGCGACGAAACTCAAACGTTAACTTGAGGAACTCCTTCGAATGGGTTTCATTAAACCCAGTAACTCCCCTTGGGGTGCACCCATCCTCTTTACTCGCAAAGTGGACGGAACTCTTCGCCTCTGCATTGACTACCGTGGCTTTGACCGTCACACGGTTAAGAACAACCATTCCATGCCTCGTGCGGATGAGCTGTTTGACCGTCTGGCAGACGACCGCTTCTTCACGAAGATTGATCTTTGTAGCGGTTACCACCAGACCCGTGTAGCCATAGAGGACCGGTCGAAGTCTACCTTTCGGTCACGCTTCGGCCACTACGAGTTCACGGTGACGCCATTCGGCCTCACCAATGCACCCGCCACCTTCGAGACAGCGATGAACGACATCTTCAGGGACATCCTTGAAGAATACGTTCTCATACACTTGGACGACATCTTGGTTTACAGTCGTACCTTAGAAGACCATATCAGACACCTCTGCGATATCCTACAGCGCTTACGCAAGCATGGTTTCTATGCCAAGCTTAGTAAGTGCCGCTTTGCCCAGCGCAAAGTGGACTTCCTAGGACACCATGTGTCTGACCAAGGTCTCCACATGGACGACGTGAAGATCACTGCTATACCAGGGTCTGCCAAGCAGCTTCGCAGTTTCCTAGGTCTCACTAGTTACTATAGTAATTTTATCCAAGGATACGCTAGGTATTCCTACGTCCTTACCTTCACCCTCCTCCACAAGAACCCGCCGTGGTTTTGGACACCCCTCTGCGAGGACGCCTTTCGCGCCCCCAAGAAGGCGGTGACTTGTGCGCCGGTTCTTCGTCTCCCCAATTTTAATCGCCCGTTCATCGTCACCACTGATGCGTCAGATTTTGCAGTAGGAGTTGTACTTTCTCAGGTGTTTCCCTCTTCTCCCAATTCACCTTATCCTCATGTTCCTCATCCTCCCCCCCCTCCAGCTGACACTGCTTCTCGACTGATGCCTACCCTCCCACCACTTCCGTCCACTGACAGTGCTCCCGTTACTTACTCCCCGACCATCGCGAAGGATGGGACTATCGAGGCTCGTGCTCAAGATTGCCTGATCGCCTTCTACTCCCGTCAGCTACTGCTTGTCGAGATGAACTACATTGCGGATGAACGTGAGGTTCTTGCAGTAGTTTATGCTACCCGGCATTGGCGTCACTACCTGCACGGGGCACCCTTCACGATGAGCACGGACAACTCAGTTGTCTAGGCTTTCCTCACAAAGCTCAAGCTTTCCCCTCGACAAGCACATTGGTGGCGTGACTTATTCGAGTTCAGTTTCACCACTCAGCCCATCAAGGGTGAAATGAACCGTATCGCTGATGCCTTGTCCTGCCCTCTTGATCACAATCAGGAACCCATCCATCTTGCTACCATCGTTATCACCACTATTGATCAGTCGGTGAGCGACGCATATCGCACTCAGTACCATCACTGCCCAAATTAACACGTAATCCATGTGACACTGCGGAGTGACAAGACCGTTCCCTCATACTCCCTCGGTGAGAATGGTCTCGTGTACTGACATAGCAGATCTAGTCATCTAGAACCATGTATGTGCGTTCCCTCCATTGGACAGCTCCCCGTCCAGGCTGTAGCAGAGTTCCACGACCAGGCAGTTGCCAGTCATATGGGCTTCCACAAAACGTTGGCTCGTGTTTGCCACCTATATGTCTGCCCGAAGTCCAAGGACTTCATCAAAACCTACATCCAGGAGTGTCCTACCTGCAGGAGGTGAACAATGCGAGCCACCTTTCGTATCGGTTACTTCAACCCTTACCCATACCCAAGGGTCGTTGGCAGTCCATCTCGATGGATTTCATTGGTTCCCTCCCCCCACCCACTGAGCGTGGTCATGATGCTATTTTGGTCGTCGTCGATCACTTCATGAAGCGTGCACGTTTTGTCTCATGCCGCTATCGCATTAGCGCTTGTGAGGTCGCCGACATAGTCTTCGACTGAGTCGTGAGAGATCATGCCTTACCTAAGAGCATCACCTCCGACTGTGACCCGCGCTTTACCAGCACATTCTGGCGACGTCTGCACAAGGTGTACGGATCCTAACTCCTCTTCTCATCATCTTACCACCCTCAAACGGATGGCTAGACTGAGGTCACCAATAAAACTCTCTGTAATATCCTCCAAAAGTTTGTTGGGGATGACCAGCAGTGGGACTTACACTTAGCCTATGCGTAGATTGCCTACAACCACGTTGTTTCGCAAGCCACGGGGATGTCGTCATTCTATTGCGACCTCGGCTACCACCCTCACGTACCCGCGAACTTCCAACGACCATCGCGGTTGCGCCCAGACACTCGTTGTCCTGCACTTGACGAGTGGATCGCCCACATGGTAGCGATTATGAAGCACGCACACGAGAGTCTAGCCGACTCCCAGACTCGCATGGTCGTATGAGCAAACCGATCACGAATGGATCACCCATTCAAAGTCGGTGACAATGTGCTCATCGACGCATGTCACGTGCAACTCGAAGCGGATACGCTTCGCAAGTTCAGGCGTCGTTTCTTCGGTTCATGCCGCATCCTTCAGGTCGTCGGTTCTGATATTGTTGCTAGCCCGGTCAGCTTCCGTGTGAAACTACTTAATTACCTTCGACAGGCTCGCGTACACGATGTTTACCACGTCAGACTCTCCTTCTTGCATCCTTTTCGCAGACCATCCGAGCTCTTCGTCGGACGTCCTTATGAGCGCCCTCCACCTATCATGGTGGACAGTCATGAGGAGTTCGTCGGTTCCGACATCGTATCTCGCCGAGTTACCGACGATACCCCTCCACGCATCGAGTACCTTGTGCGTTGGAAGGGCTATCCTGATGAGGAGGCTACTTGGGAGCCCCTCGAGCACTTGCAACATGCCCAGATGTTGGTGCGTGCATATGACCGTGCTCGTCGTGCTGAGACATCTGCCCCTACTCAACCGACTGACCCTTTTTCTCCTCCTCTGGTTGAGGAGATTGCTGAGGACGAGCCCGCTCCCTCTGAAGCCGTTCTTCAGCAGGAGATGGACGCCTTTGCGTGTCCACAGCGCACTCGTCGACGCCCTCGACGTCTTGACGACTGACACTCTGATCACCTACTATTTTCCTACTGACTCACAACTTCAGGTACTCCATCATCAACTTTTTCAGGATGTCAGCGTTTTGCGGCTCTGCTTCGACATCGACTCGACTCCTACTTTATCGGCGTCATCGACCACCTCGACGACTTCAGTCACCTTCTCGACTTCAGCCATCTTATCAACTTCAACTACTTTGGACGTGACTACTTCATACCCTGTACATTCTCTTGCATCTGTCGCATGATGGTCCTCACTTAGCTGGGTCTCTTTGAGTTGGGCTCTCCCTTGGTATCGCATAGGCATTGAGACCGTAGAGTTATCTTGGTGCATGTTTCCCTCCTCCCCAAGTCGGTGAGTTGTGTGCATGTTTCCCTCACCCACTGCCCTCATCACCCTAGTGTCGGCTCTTGCATGCCTTCAGTTAATCATTTTGATGGTCTATCTGTTAGGGTCATTGGTTTTGTTTCGCTACCACTCTCTCACCTTGAGCCTGCTGATTATCCCTTACTTTCGTGTGTGACTGCCCTTAGGAGTTTCGATTCTCAGGCTGCATTCACCCCCTCTGAAACCATCCCACTCTTAGTGGTTCAGCGACATGACATTACTTGTGACATATTGCTCTTTTCTCTTTCAGCACTGAGGTCATTGCTTCTAGGACTTTAGGATTGTATCATGCTACATTTCATTTTTTGTTGATAGTTAGGATGTTTATACTAGGCATTTGCTTTTCAGTTGACATTATGTAGCTTAGGCTGCATCGCGTGGACTCCGCATGGAGCGTGCTCCGCATCCTAGATTTCTCAACTTTCTTTATTGCAGAGTTCCGCTGCTTTTACGGGTACCGTGTTTATGGCTCTTGCGATCCATTACATGTATGAGGATCGTGCAACAGGCCTCTATCTACCTTGGCCTACAGCCAAGGCCTATTTGGCTATTTGCTAATTCGGCCTGTGGGACCATGTCGTGGCCCGACCCCACAGGTCGTGTACTGTTCCAGTCCAATCCAGTCTTGCCCGGTACCATTGTCGGTACCAAGCCAGTCCAGTCCAGTCCAGCCAATCCGTTGGGGGTATACCTTAGTTGTTATCTGTTTTTCAGATTATTCTTCATTCTACACTTTTGGAGTACGTGCGTGTTAAGTCCGCGTCAGAGTTGTGATATCCTTTCCAACTCTATCTCCATCTCCTCCCCGTCAACCCTCCGTCTTGATCCTGATAGACCGCCATCTCGGTGGGTCCGTCACAATCGGGATAGGTTAGCTTGTATCTCATGCTTTGTCAAAAAAAAAAAAAAAATCAAAGGGGACACTTGCTGATTGTGTTGTGAAAAGTGAACTGCAGAGTGAGCGCAACGCGCGCGCGCGTGCGCGCGCGCGCGCGAGAGAGAGAGAGAGGTTTGACCACTAGTGGAATTTTTTTTCTCCGTATGGTAGTCCAGACTCCTACCAAAACACAATGGACAAAGTCCGGCCAGAATGCCTAGAAGGTTAGGGGGGAGGCAACCAGGGCAGTTCTTCAAAGTGGAGAGAGGAAAGAAGGGACTGTACCATTGTATTTGGGTGACAAAGGGGCCACCCAATCCCACAGTCTCCATACCAGATCTGTTGCTAAGTGTTTTGAAATAGTTTGATGACATGACAGCGAGAGGGAACGGGGTGTCACTAAAGCAGATAATGGAAGGGAATGTCACTCCCAATACACACTCCATTCCTCAGGAAAAGTCAAATATGAAGGAGATGATTAACTGTGCGCGCCAGGAGAGATGCATGGTGCATATATTCAATTATGTGTTGTTCACGGTTGAGGGGAGGTCAGATGAGGACTGGAACCATAACTTCTTCATTCGGTATACAAAAATAATGAAGAGGTATAACAAGAACGACCTCACAAAGGAAAGTTGGAACCGGGAACGGGAAAGCATCCTAGACAACAAGGTGAAAAAGGTTCCCAAGCGGTTGGGAGGTGAGAACGAGGTGAAGGTACACAACGATGGGGGGCGGAAGCCAACAGAGACAATGTACAAGGAAGCTTCATTCCATTTCAAGTTGTTGTGTACCAAGCCATCGACCAAATGTGTTGAAGGTGGAGGTCAAACGAATGGTCTGCAGCGCTCTTCACATCTTTGGGATAAGAACAGACAGATGACCACACTGCTAGTATGTTTTTGTATCGAGCCAAAGGTAGTGCTGGCGACTATTGAAGAATTCGTAGGTGCGATGAAGATGAATTGTCGGGCTGCCATCTTTGATTTCTCTGGGCCCTCAAGGTGTGGCGCATGGACTAATGAGGCATTCGATTACTTGTACAAGATGATAATGTATTGCAGCGAGAATTGGACATTGATTGTATTCGAACCAAAGAAGAATCAAAAACACGTCATGAGGAACATGTACAAATAGGATGACATCAAGGTGTTGCCACGTTCGTGGCAGCAGTGCTTCACGCTGGTGTTTCAAGGGGCCCCGAAGCTGTATATTCTGTGAGCGGGAGCCAACATGTCTCGAAACTCTTTGCAGCTCATTCATTAGGGAGGATGAGGGTGTGTTGCTGCTCAAGAGGCCACACACAGAACTCGCATGGGAGCTCCTATGTGTCAAGAACCATATACTCGCATGGGATGAGTCCTCCAAAAGCATGGCTTACCTAACAAAGTTCATTGAACATCTCGTACAGGATCGGCAACATGAATGTCATCTGGAGCAACGGAAGACAGCACATCGCGAGGACAAGGATATGTACCACAAACTCAAGAGAAAGAGGGAAAAAGTGTGGGCTTCATTATTCGGCAATGCGCCGCAATCTCAGTTGGACCGGGACTATGTGATTAGAGAAGTCATGGTGCAACAAGTTCTTAATGGTTACCATGGGGCTCACACAGGTGCTTTCTAGATGGTTGTCACACGATGCGAACGTCTGTGGTTCGAGATGCAACACGATACTATCACAATCAAGCATTACGACGAAATAACACAAGAAGGCGAAGAGGCAATCCAATGGATAGCAAAGAAGACACATCGAGCTTGGATCTCGACACTTACTGACCATGGTCCTCACAATCCATACTAACAGGACATTGCCCAAAAATGGCGGCCTCCCCTAACTTCACAAACAACCTGTTTAGTTTAGGAAGGTTGTCAGTTCTCTAGGCTCTTTGGTGGCAACGCTACCTCCTGGCACTGGAAAGTGTGAAAATAGGCGGGTCTGAACTAATAGAATAAATCAAAGAGCTAGTCCAGCTGATATCAATACGCAGATGGCAAGCCCTCAAATCACGACTCGACATCTTTCATACTGAACAGGACATTAAGCAGGTAATCACAACATTCTGCATGGATTGGCTAGGGGGTCAATGGGAGGGGTGGATAGCTCGGGTTGAATGGGGGGGTGACCTGGCTGACTCAACAAGACAGGATCCACCCAAAGACTACCATTTAGTATTCAATGACTGGACCACTGTTGAACCCTCCTTCCTAATGAGACCTCCATCAGATTTCCCTGACCCTTTCCCACCCCACCCCCTTTCCCTGGCAGAAATTCAGATATGATCGAAGTTGTTGCTGCGAGTCAAGACCCACGAGCCATCACCCCCGGTGCCTCCCGGGGAAGAACAACTTCAATGGCATCTAAGGGAGCACATGAAGTTTAGGAGTCTGGCTGGGACGAGATGGAAAAGGAGAATGGAAAGTGCTTGTCATACCAAGCTAGAAGAGACGCCCAGCTGACCGTTTTATTTCCAAGTTGTCTTAATTGCTCAATCAATCCCCTAGGGTAATTTGGGGCAATCAATGCTGGCGGATTAAGTTAAATAACAAGAGAATTAATTTGCATTGCCACTTGTACGCACCCTCGTACGAGTACAAATTCACACTCTTGAACTCGTACGCAAAGGGGGCCCATACGAGTGTTTTTTTTTTTTTTTTTTTTGAATCCGGTAGTGTTTTTATTTTTTTTCCTCAAATTTTAATAAGAATTTGAAGATGATGATCAGCCAAATGTTGCTTGTTTTGTGAT
>BFEA01000104.1:2763999-2778641 GCA_003427395.1 Chara braunii | reverse complement strand
TTTTTTTTTTTTTTTTTTTTTTTTTTTGCTTTTTCGTAGGGGGGCATACAAGACATACAGGTTTCCGTACAGGTTTCTGTACAGATCCCGTATAGATATTACCTGTACGTTTCGTACGGAAAGGCCCCGTATATGTACCCTATGCAATGTTGGAATTAAGCGAGGGAGGAACTAGGTTGAAATAACTGATATCTGGCACCCTGCATGAGGCGAAGAGGTTCTCTCCCTTTCCCCTTTATCCTGCTCAATCAGTCCTCTGAATCCAGAGTAATCAATGCTGGCAGGCAAATCTTAAGATCTTGTTCTGATATCCCCCAAGCTCTGTTGTAAATGAGACGTTGGACCCGTTTTTCAGCAGGTCATGCTCCCCACCAATAGATGGAGCCTCTCCCCTGCTACTAGTGGTGACTGCTCTTATCAGCACCACTAGCAATGGAGGGGGTGTTTAAAAAAAAAAAAAAACATTGGATCTCAACATTCCATTACCCGATTAAGAGTCACATAAAAGGTCACGAACAAGCCAGGCAACACCTTTGTTGACCTCATAAGGAAGATAATCGAGGCACACTCACTCAAGAGGACAATCGTTCAGGTAGTAAAGTGAGTGTCAGTCGACCACTACAAAGCGATCCAATGAGGGTCAATACAATGAAGTTGGTGAGCAAGCAAACACGAGCTTCGATTTGGTGGATGCACATGCAGGGAATGTACAATGGATGAGGAGCTTTGGGAGGGATGTTGAATATTGAGCCAACCCCTGTCACAAGATGCGTAAACATGCACAATTACGACAATCCGTACAGGTATGTAACTGGCCCTTCGGTGACCGAAGAGATGCCCATTGGCAAGTAAATAAAGGATGAGAGTGGACTGGATAAGGAGGACAAGCTCGATGTTCTCGAGGATTTAAGTCGAAGCTGACACCAAACGATGAGATCCCAACAGGCATGGCACCCAACCCCAAAGTACCCCTCGTGCTCGTAGAGAGGTATATCGAAACACCAGAGTACCAACGAGGCCATCATATTTGATGGCACATGTGCTTGTTTGAGCCTTGCATTCCAGAGGGCATGTGGAAAATTGTAGTGTGTCTCAAGAACAGGTGGATAACAAAGGAAAGGCTGCCCAAAGGTAACTAGCACAAGAGGGCTGAGAATCAAATTTTGAGTCATGCACATAAGGAAAATGATGAGGATGACCTTACTGCAATATCTGCCAAGGGAAAATCATTGTTCGAGTATTTGCGTGCCAACAAACCGTTGGAATACAGCAATCAATTTTACGATTTCAAGTCCGGTGTATCCTATGTGACAATTGATTGGAAGCGCAAACAACCACTCAGAGTCAAGGAATTAAGTGTATCAATATCGGTTGCTCTGAGGATATCATCGCCTCACCAACAAGGGTTGCAGTTAAAGTCAAAAGCTAGCAAGTGAAGAGGGTGCGTATGCGAACTTGACGGACAAATAGAAGACCCCTATTGAAGGTCAGCACATGACACAATCAAGTGCAATCAAGGAATTGATCCTCATGTCGGAGGAAGGTACCGAACTCGAAGGTATGAAAGCGGAACAAACAAAGCACGTCAACATTGTCCTTGGGCGAGATACGTATGAGGATGAACAAAGAATACAAATGCAATCTGACCCAATGCGCATTGAAAATAGTAACAACGAACATTAGATCCTACTGGTCTCTTGTCCAAACAATAGCAACTAAGGAAAGTATACTCGAAATGATGGAAACCAACACTATTAAGACGCAACCCTTAATTGTGAGAGACATGCAATTAGGTGTACGCAAAGAAAAAAGTGTTGAGGGTGAACAAACACACATCGAGCAAGACAAGGAACGTTGTGATAAGATGGCGAAAGTGCTAGCAGAGGAGGGAAGGAAAGAGGAAGAGAGGAAGAGGGGTGAGGGGTCCCACACTAGCCACAACATTATTGATATGACAAACGAAGGCGAGGACGAGCGTGACACAGATGAATATGCATGCGATGCAGAAGAACGAAGGAAGATAAAACTCAGAGTGGATAAAAATGAGGACGAATATATACATAGCGTTAGACGTCCAAAGAAAAATGTAGCTAAGAAAAGAAAGTGAGACATATAGCACTTGTATATAAAGATATGTGTATAAGTATGTGCATATGCATGTTTGGTAAACTCTTAGGAGGAATGTATATAACATAATTGAAATAACATGTGCATAAGGCATGTCGCATGGGAACGGCAATGTAAGGTGCAAAAGTTGTTCATCATGAAATAACGACATATTGAAAGCGTTAAATTGCATAAGCACCACTATTCATCATACGACTTGTGTTTCTAATCAATTGCATGTTTTAAACCACTAGTACTTTCGGCTGTGTTGGGAAATTAGGAAAAACTTTTCGTTCCCCGAAAATTCGGAAGTCCCACCAGGCTCGACGGTCCCATAAAATTGGGCTTTATTTTATCCGCACGTGAAAGAAAAATAAAATAAAAAAACTTCAAGATACTTTCTCTACTGCAATGATGTCGAGCATGATAGTCTACACGACCATGCTCACAGTAGCCCTCCACGTAAAGAATCTTATAGCTAAAACGGTCAGATTTTGAATGTTGTTGTTTTCTTTTTTTCATTTTTTTTCTCATTCTTATAAGTCCCCTGCCAACGAGGAAGGGCAAAATCTGTGATCTGCTCAAGTTGTGTTTCCTCAGAGGACGGTAACCCTGATCACACCGACACTTAAAGAAATGTATAAAACCATCTTCACAGTCGAATTTGTGATTCCACTTTTCTTTTCCCTTCATCTTTCTAGAATTTAACAACCTATGCACGAGACTGAGACGCCCTCATTGAGGGCACACTCACACTAGCACTTCCAATAATATAACTGCATTTCACGACCAAAGTTTTGTTTCATTTTTTTCTCCTTCTTTTGTGAGTTTCATGCCTGCGTATTTTTTTATTTTTATTTTTTTCGTGCGAGTACTAAAAACAAAAATGGAGTGGGACCCACATTGGACAAAACTCGAAGCACAATGAAATTTAGGCTTGACAAAACCAAGCTCAAAGGTACTAGTAGTTTAATATCTAGTTGTAAAAAGTATTGGGTCCAGATGTAGAGTCGCTCATTTCAAAACATTAAGTGAAGTATATGAATCGTTTAACAAACGCATAAACCGTTTGTTTGCTTAAATGGACATATATCACCAGACTACCCATTTTTATTATGTCTCTCCGTTCATTGAAAGATACAAATGGTATGATAATATACGTTTGTTTACCTCTCCCCCCCCCCCCCCCCCCCGGTCCCCCGACCATGCACAAACACAAACGCTTTGTTCTCTTTCACACATCACAGTGTATGAATGGTTGAGTGACATCGAATTTTGATTATGGTCGAAGTTGTGCGGCTAGTCGTATCGTGACTTATTGCGCACGCATAGCTATACGAATGTGACAGAGGATGCACAAAAGTGTAAAAAATAATGAACTATAAACAGAGCAACTTAGAACTTAACTGAGAAGAGATGAATGTTTTCATCCGCTTGCCATTACAATTGAAAAATTTCAACATTATGTCGAGCACATTCAACGAAGGCACTAGAAAGGAACTAAAGTTTGTAATTCACGATTTCATCGCACTCACGATTGAAAAAAAATGGTTGAACACGAATGTAATCAATTTTTATTTGAACTTTCAAACTAAACATTGTAGGGTGAACCATCATGAATGTGACGTTAATAACAAGAGCAGTGTGAGTGCAGGAAAGGGGTGCATCCCGAAAACAACAACTTACAGTTTATTCATTTTTCCTAACTTTTCGACAAACAGATAAAATATCAATATGACGAAGTCCAAAAGTTGCTTAGTAACGTAGGCAATATGAACTTGGTTATTGCATTTTTCCATATAATCAATAACAATTATTAGACAATCATTATGCAAGACTTAAAACGTACAAAACTTCAGTATTATGACTCCCTTCTACCAAAGATTGAAATGGCAAGAAAAGTAACAGGCGTTTTCACAAAGTTTTTGTTTCAATTATCAATTGAACAATATAAAGAGGTCGGCATTAAACCATTCAATCACATATAGAATGGCGAAGGCATCCCGAAATAACACAAAATAAATGAGTGCAAGTTGTTTATGCTCACAAATACATTAATGTTGGTCAAAGTTTTTTTGTCACTATTCGACTGTTTCACAAAGGACATGCCCAGCATCGACGTCGGATAATTTTAAACGTGATTGTTAGCGAGTAATGAAATTATATTTTGTTTATGCCTACATCAATATGCGTATTATGTGATGTAAGATGCATCAGATATGATGTAAGGAATACAATTATTTTTTATAGTGATCAACACATTAAAATTGTATGTTGACAAGTGTTGAATATCGTCCATGAACATGTTTGTTTGTATCAGTCATCGAGATGATGTGAAGATATGTGACTACAATCACACAGTGACTATATATTAATGTTAGAATGAACACTAATATAAAAAACTCCTTGAAACGCAAATACTAACCCCCAAACAAGATCCATCAAATGAACTTTGTCAAATAACAAAAATATAGAACATTACTTTTGTACCCTCACCTACAAACTATGCATATGACAGATACTCATTACCTTTAGTAAATACTTATAACCCCACAATAGTTTAAACCCAATCCCTTACCCTTTAACCCATACCCTTGTCCATATTTATGTGTACCTAATCCCAAACCAAGTGTGCAATTGGTAACCCCACGCTGTTTGTCGAATAACGAAGATATAGAACAATAGTTTTGTATCCTCACCTACCCCACCCATGCCCATGATGAACACTTATTATACTTAGTAAATACTCATAATCTGACAATTGTTTAAACTTGTGTAGCATCGCGTTTGGGTTCGGTGACTGAACCTGAACGTTCGCGATCGAACGCGAACAAGCGCCCAAACCCTCCGAATGCGAACATAAAAAGAAAAAAGCTTCTCATAAAACTCTGAAAAAAATATATCTTATGTAAAATAATAATATAAACAATTTTTCTCTGGGAGGTATGCTCAAATTCGTAACCAAACTCAATTTAAAAATAAACAACCAAACTAAAAGTTTTTTTTTTTTTAGGGGTAACTTCGGCACAGTCACAAAAACAGCTTGTAATTGCATTTGAAACTGCGTTTTAGCAGTTTAGTCAAGGTCCGAGTTTCAATTGCAGTTGAAACTCGGACTGCCTTTAGGTAGCAGTTCAATCAGGGCCCTCGTCTATTCACGAACAGAAGATTCAAAAAAAAAAAAAACATCCCTTATGCTGTGATTGCGGTCCGATACAGGATGCTACAGGACTTGTTTGGAACTGAATGAAGCGAGGCAGTTAGCAGCCTCGCGTGGAATCCGCCCTGCCTGACTGGCAGGGCGCTACAAGGACCTCACAACAAGAAACAAAAAAGGAAAATGACTTGTTTCATGTTCCTCACTTCCTGGCCAAATACATTCCTCAAAGCAATGGTGACATGAGGGTCTTTCCGACGTAGGTGGATTCAAAGTTACTCGTTTCTTTACTTTTTTATTTCTTCTTTTTCTTTTTTCTTTTTTTGGCCTCCATCCCTACCCCGAGCCCCCCACTTTTTCGGAGTATGCTACTCTTGAGACATTGCGTTTGCCTATGGAGGGTAATGCCTGTGGATCTCGGTTGTGGCCGAGACATCTCGGTCGTGGCCAATCTGGGGTGTGGCCGAGACATCTCGGCTGTGGCCAGTCTGAGGTATGGCCGAGACATCTCAGTCGTAGTCAGTCTGGAGTGTGGCCGAGACATCTCGGCTGTGGCTTAACCATGGGAGTTTTTTTTTTTTTTTCTCAGCCGCGGAGTGGCATGATTAGTTGCAGCACGAAACCGGAAAAAAAAAAAAAAAAAAAAAAAAGGGCCGCGCCACGCCGCGCGCGGAACACGACCGAAACGAAGAAAAAGAAAACGGTCATGTGCCTAACTGAACTGCTAGAAAAAGTCAGCCCGAGTTTCAAACTGCTAAAACGGTGTCGAGCGCATCGGTCCGGCACCGCACGCGGCGGCGCGGGACCCTCTCGGTCGCGTCACGCAGGAGTTGGATCAACCTCGACACGAACACGCATATGGAGCTTCCTTAGGCCGCTCCGGCCGAGTGCGCCAACCATACCTCTCGCGAGCCCCTACGACAGGATAAAGCCTACGCGAGGCACAACTTACCTCCACCTTACAGGAGCTGTCACCTCTCATTGGTGGGCATATCCCCGCCGAGCTACCAGTCCACAATACGAAAACTAATCAGTTGCAATCGCAGAGGTGGACCGACCGAGGGCGTTTCTCGTTCGCTGTAGCACAGGGGGTACGCGCGGTAATACGCCTCTATCGGACTCGCACGCGAACCGACATCTTGGGGGCTGAAGTCCCAAGCGTGGCTCGACGTCGGTCGACTAGGACGGATCCCACACACCACGCACACACCACTCTAATAACCTCATGACAACAGCGCACATACATACAGGCGGAACGACACAACACAAACAACGCGACAACGCTCCTAGCCCCCCGGTAGCCGTCCCATAACTTCCTAATGCGGAAATCGAGTAGGCGTCGCGCGCGAAACTTTAATATAAAACAGCGCCGACGCAGGGCTAACTCATATCGACTCGCAATGCAAGCGTACGCAAGCGGTCGCAATGATGGCGTACCATGTAGTACCCATACTCACGCGGTCCTCGTTAATCTCGAGGGTCTCATTCGATACTCAAGTGTCGGCTGACACGCGCCTTGAGGGTTAATCTCTCGACGCTGGACAACCGCCATGCGCGGTTGAAGACCACACACCCTCTTCTGCACCCTTATGCAGAGTGGGTGGTACATATGCCCATGCCTGTGGTGGTAATCGTCTCTCGCGGCCCTAGGGTGAGTCCTCCCCGGGGCCTGGGCGAAAGTCAAGAGGTTTGACTTTGACGGCTGCCACGGACTACAATGTCCAACCATAAAAAAAAATCTCTAAGAAGCAAATAAACACGCACGAACCCAAGAAGAGGGAATAGGGCAAGGGTTCCCTCGCTAAAAAGGACTCGTGGCCTTGGGGTACCCTTCCCTCCGCGGGTGGTGCTGACGACCTACAATAATCCAAGCGTTGCGCCTCCAATCGGGTCCAGGGATCCCTTAACTTTTATGGGATGGGGTGGCGAAGCATCGCGCGCGGGACTCCAACATAAAGCTACACGGCCGCAGGCCAACTCTATACCGACCACCAATATCAATCGTACGTGGTAATCGCGGCTCAGGCCTCGCGATATTGAATGGCTGAAGGAACACATTGCGAGGGGTCGCCCCTCATGATATTGAACGGATGAAGGATACGCCGTTCGACCCTCGCGACATTTCCGCCTTCAAGGTGGGGTGTCTCGTCGGCCAAAGTAAATAGGCTCTGTGCGAGGGGAAGCCCGTTCCCTGCAGAGTCTATGGCTTAGGATGTCCTGGACAAGGACCTTGAATCCCGGCCCAGGACCAACGTCCGACTATAAAAGCCCCAAGACGCAAATAAGCAATAGGGGAGGGTCTTCCCTGCCCCTCAATCCCGACTTTTACGCGGGTGTTAACGTGGCCTCTTTAGGCCTCCCGAATACTCATCGTACGTATACCCACGCATGCATACAAAAGGGGAATAAAGTTGTGACAATCACTTCTCACAGACACAGTGGGACTCCTCAGAACCCTGTATACGTATATGGAGTCAAAGGGAGTCCAAATCTCAAAATCCAAATCACAGGACATACCTGCAACTACACAAAAAATCAAACGACAGAGCACGCACTACACGGAGTCAACCCCAACCATTCTCCATGCTCATACCCCTTTGCTTTAGCCATGCAAGCCCCAATCGCCGATCCAGCCAACCTCAATTAAATACTCAGTATTTTTGTTAATGGCCATTCAATAAAAGTCCGGGTGAAACCCTTAACAAACAGTGAAACCACCAGGGCTAAAGCCTTTTAGGTTGAGTATGGAGGGTGAGTTGAAATTGAGTCGAAGACCAACGAATCGGCAACCGACCTGTTATCAGCGATAACAGAGTGTGGTCCTTGTAGGATCAAGCTGACTCTAATCCAGATCCTGAATCGAATGACCAAGAAGACCTGTAACACAAGACAGGTCAATCCTCAAGCTAGATCTATAAGTCTTTGGAAGGTAATCACAATCTCGCTCCAAAGGCCTACCTTCCTGACCGACTCCAAGCCTACCCCTAAACAGTGTCCAAAGCAAAGGTAGGTCCTGACAGAATCTCCCCTATTCAGGGTGGATCGCCAGAGTCGCCACCCGTCAAAATATAATCTATCTCTTCTAAACTAAGAAAATTTCGGCAACGCTTTCCGTAGGAAAAGTGCCTTTTCAGAATTTGTACAAGCTCAAGCGTCAAAAGCAGGAGTAATCTATGACTCTTTAATGTCAAGTTTTGTCTAACTGTCTGAATTGGTAAGGATTTGGGCAGCACCCCTTTTGGAATTGGGGATTTCCCAAATTTATACCAAGTCAAATTTGAACTCGGCCCCCAACCTTGAGCCCAATTTAGATAAAATCTGACTAACTCCTTATTTTTGCAGAAATTTCGGCAGCACTTCTCCTAGAAAAGTGCCCTCCCAAAATTTACACAAGGCTAAGTGTAAGACCTGAGACTAACTTTTGACTTTTCATAGCCCAATTTTTGTCCAACTCCCTGAATTAGCAAAAATTTGGACAGCACTCCCTTTAGAATAGGAGGCTTTCCAGATTTTTACTAAGTCAGACATAATGAAAAGACAAGCTGAACTTTTGACAAGTCAAAATTTATCTAACTCCTTGAATCTATAGAAATTTCGACAGCGCTTCCCGTAGAGAAAGTAGCTTACCAGAATTTATACAGGTCCAAGTATAGTAGCGGGCCTCAGAAAATGCAAAAATCGACCTAAGTACTAAAAATAAAGTCAGCTCTGAAAATGCAGGAATTGACCTAAATCCTATCGCTCTACCACGTGGCGAGCCTCTAAAGCAACTACCTGTCAACCTGAAACCCAGACCAAGTAGTAATCTCACTCAGCCACATGCAGGTCAAACCACAAAGGTAAGTACTCTCACCATCCCTTAGCCAATCTGAGCAAACAATAGTTCATGATCTTTTAGTGAGTTATCCCCTCATACCCAACTTACATAGGCATAGGTCAGGGCACCTGAACTTACAGAGCGCGCCCGACTTAGCCGGACCCAAAGTCAAAACACCGAAACTTATAGAGCGTTATGACTTGGTCAGGTATACACAAACAGAGGGCACAACTACTTCTCTCTTCTTTGGGCGTATGACTAGACCACTCCAGTCGCCATGAACTGTTTTAAATAGCCAATTTATATATATCTCGCTGAACTTAATCTTCAAAGGGGACATAAGGCCGAGCCGCTCAACTTGGAACATTGCTCAGCCTGACCAAGTTTACCTTCAGTTATATCTCTTAGTTATATCTCTTAGTTATATCTCTTAGTTATACTCTCTTCAGTTGTGATAAGCTATAGTCAGGCTACCTAAACTTATAGAGCGGTCTGACTAGATTGTTTTTAATAGCATAATAATACAATATAGCCAGGTTATATCCATTGGGTTTCAACATGTGCGAGGCATTGGGTCAGACCACCTAAACTTATAGAGCGGTCTGATCCTCAACCAGGTTCGTTTCTCTCTGATCCAATATGTGCGAGGCAGTGGGACAGACTACCTAAACTTATAGAGCGGCCTGCTCTCTGCCAGAATTATTCCCTCAGAACAAAAGAGGAGGAGGGCTGAACCACCTAAACTTATAGAGCGGTTCAGACCTTCTCATTAAGAGCCAAAAAAACTGAGAGAACCCCAGGTAAAGCGAGGCAACCCGAGGTACCTAAACTTATAGAGCGCCTTGGGTCCCTGAAAGTCACTCGTAGTCAAACCCTCACAAGTCAGAGCAGCCAGGACACCTAAACTTATAGAGCGTCCCGACCCTCCATGCAATTCACAGCACTAGGTTTCCCCAAACTTATGGGGACATCCTAGCCTCCAGACTTTCAGGCTACCTAAACTTATAGAGCGACCTGAGGCTCCATCCAATCCAAAAATAAACAAAACGTTGGGCTTCCCCAAACTTAAGGGGACCTCCCAACCTTAATGACCCAGTCAACCTGCACACAATTCTGCCTTCCTCCCAACCTTCCCCCAGACGCAACCCATTTCACTCGCAATCTGCTTTCAGGCAATCAACAAACTGAAACTGAGATTTGTCCATATGTTCCTCTACTTCGGTCTGACTTATGTCCTGAAAGTCAAACTCAAAACCAAGTATAGGATCCACACAATATACTCATTCAACAATAGAGAGATGTACAAGTAGGGGTTATAGTTGGGTTTATAGAGGGAGTCAGGGAATTACCACTCTGTTCCCTGCCTCCAGGACTCCACCTGAGTCTCGGCAGAGCTCCCGCAACCGGTAGGGCAACCTCCCACAAAGGCCTTGGCGCGGGTTACGGGCCACAGGCCCGCCTGCCGCCTTCCTCTCAGAACCAAAGGAGCAGACTTAGAGTGAGAAGGGCAGAAAGATAAAGTCTGAGACTCTCAGATCCTAGAAGGGTGCTCTCAGACTCGCAGGAGAGGGCCTTGGTATCTTCACTCGCTTGAGGACCCCGCAATGGCGGCCAAAGCACGCGATCGCCGGTCAACTAAAGTCAAACCGCTAGTTGCTGACTTTTCTGACGACCTCCTGGTTCGCCACAAGAACCCCCTTCCTCAAGCTGCAATGCCGCCTCCCTAGCCCAAGCTCCCACTACGCAGCCGAGTTCAACCGAGTCTCATAGAGTGCGTCACCCCCTTCGTACTATTCCTCAAAGTCAGACGAGCAGCGCACCCTCAATAGGTAAGTACACAGGCTTACAGGTCATCCTTCACACCTCTGACCGCTGGGACGAGCAGCACTTCAACCGGTAGGCAAGTCTTTCATCCCTGGTTTTTGACGGCGCCACCCAAATCTCCAAGTCGTAGCTCACATAACAGAAGTCCGGCCCGCCGCTGGCCGTCAGTATGCAGCGAGGTATCGAGTTTGGCGCAGAATCACAGCAATAGCTGCCCCACAATAACGACCCACACGGCTAAGCCTGACTGTGCCGTGTGCCCTAGCGTACGGGCGGCTTGAGGTCAGACCAGTACAAACTCCGAATCCCTTTCCAACGATTCGTTTGCGCGGAGCCCGCCCCCGCTCGAACCGGCTAGTCGGTAGGCAGTTTTCAACCTTCGTGGCTCTCCTTCGCTATTCCCGTGATAGTGGCTCCTTCCACCGATAGGGTGGGCAGGCACCAGCTAACGGTAGGCCTCCGACCCCGTGGCTGGCCTCCCTCTAATAAGTAGGGTCAGCATGGACCTACCGCCGGGACGTGGGAATATACACCCGCAGGTGCTGCCTGCTGTAGTGCCTGTTCTACTGCAGGCATAACCCGACTAGGTGAGTGGGCTCTTTCTCTCTCTCTCTCCCCCGTCCCACATCGCCCGTCCGCTCGTGGCCGTTAACTCGGTCTGGTCCTCCGCTCAGATGAGCGCGACCGAAGGCGATGGAGTCCCAGGGTTGGCTCAGCGCCAGGCCGGTTCGCAGACAACAGGCCGAGTGCGAAGAGCCGACGACGACCTCCGTGCTGAATGGGAATGAACCCACCACCTCAAATGTGGCTAGGTGCATTAGCACTTTGCCACGTCCTTCCCGGGCGCGACTCCTATTCCTACTAACTCCACTCCTACTCCACCAACCCCAAAACTAACCGCACTATTGAAGTCGCCGCGCTAGAAAACCTCAATTTTGCATCCCTCCCTGATCGTTTCTGTTAGGAACGGGGGAGATCTACGTTTTCCGCCGTGCCATATCCTTCCTCCGACACCCCACGCAGCACCTTTTCTTACTAACTCCTTATCTACTAACTTTCTTCTGAAACCGAGCCCGGAATCCAGTTCGCCTGACGCCAAAACACCAGATCAGCACCTTCGTTTGTTGAAAATGGTCGAGGAACGAACGATCAAACTAAATTTCGTTCCCGTTCGTTCTCGTTCCACCATAACTCGGCGCAGAAGTTTTTTCTCACTAACGCCTCTTACACTAACTTTCTCACCGAACTGACTTCACGAGCACGCTCGCAATGCTCGAAAACCTCCATCCCGGTCCTTACTTCGCCCGTTTTCGTTAAGGAACGGGCGTATTACGTCTCCCCACCTCCGCCATATCTGCACCTTCCTCCTCTGCACGCACCCGGCGCGTTTCCACGCCCTGATTCATTCCGGCCCCCGTAGCCTGTTCCCCCAGTGTCTACCCTGCCGACCCCCACAGTCTCGCTCCGCGGTTGCCCCCCTCCGTGCTGACTCTCACCACGCTAGCGCCCGTCACCCCGCGTCCGGGTTCGTTCAGTTTCCTTTGCCTCACTGCGCCAGCGCCCTCCACTCGCTGCCTGCCCGCTCCTTTGCTACTACGCGCATCCACCGCTCCTCCCTCCGGCTTACTACACATGCTATCCCGGCACACTTCCGCACGGTTTGCTGACTGGCTCAGTGATCGGGCCGACACTCCCTCTTTTTATACCGTCGGCCCGCCGGAGTCCATCCTCCCCCGTCGTGTCCGGGCACGGCGGACAGCGCATGGGGCAAAAGTTCCCCGCCCCTTTACTGCTCATACGGCCGCAGGCCGCACTCTTCCTAATACGCGTTCCTGGCCCATATTCCGGCCTATGTGCATGCCAGCCTCTGCATTGGGACTACGCGAATCTTCTCTATATCGTTCCGATTTTATCAGATATCCCGAAGGACTTAGGTCGGGGCAATGCCCCCGCTGTCTTTCAGAAATCTTCACTGCCGCAGCTTCGCCTTGGAGTGCGAACCAAGCCCCCGTTTCCTGGATTTATACATGCCAGCCGGGCGCAAGGACCCATGCGAATCTTCACTGTTTCGTTCCGATTTTATCGGATGTCCCGAAGGACTTTCGCCACGCCAGCACCCCAGCAGCCTCTCAAGGTGTCGCACGCACCTGACCCCATCTGCGCCCGGGGTCACTCCCGGGCCCCACGCACCGTTCTTGCACCGTGGCCACACTCGTCCGTACCTCAGCGCTTCGATCTTCCTAACAGCGCCCCGAGACCCCTTGGAAATCAGCGGTCCATGGTGTTTCTATGGGACATCACACAGTCCCACTCGCCCCAAACTCAGCACAGGCCTTTGTTTCCCCAGTTTGTGGGCGTATCCACCTTAGCAGACCAAAAGGCCCAGACGGTCGGCCCAGAGGCCAGGGCCCCGACCTCTTATAGCCCCCCCAAAAAAAAAACAAAGGGGGGGGGGGGAGAAAACTTGAACAACAACAACGGATTTGTAACAACGCAAACTACGGTCCCTGCCAGCGCCCCTTTTTCCCCACGGCGCGGCCCACGATCGGATCCCCAAAGGACGGAACAAAAGGAGGATAGTCCCTCAGGACCCTCAACCCCTCCGCTCGGTCGATGCTCCGCTGCTCCTATACCAGCGTCCGCCGGCCTCGATCCCCGAGCCTCCGTAGCGGTAATCCGACACCGTAACCTATAGAGCTAAGCCCAAGCCTGAGACCATCGGACATAGTTTCCAACATAAAGTGATGTCGCATGACACTTCGGGCCAGGACACCACCGCGGCCACTCTTTCAGCCCATATTTGTACGCACGGCCCCCAGGTGTCCGCATCGGCCTACCATCCTGCGACATTGCCACCCCTCGCGCCAGCCTGCGCGCCACCACCGGTCGCACGTGCCAATCAAAGCGAGCTATCGCCCCCTAATCAAACCAGTCACCCGGTCCGGGTCGGTCGGCTACCCCTGCCGCCCACTCAATCAGAAACATCACACGCGCACCTTAAAATTGCGCGCCCACGTACTCCCTACTGGGACAAGGCAGACCTTTGCCTACGTGCGGGCGACCCTCGCATTTCCCCGCACGGGCACTCAGAATTCAGGTTAACCGAGCCTTTCTGTCGCTTGCAAAAACCAGGGCGGATACCCTTGTAAGGGTATTCGCGCCGACAACGCAGTTTCAAATGCAATTGAAACTCGGACCCTGACTAAACTGCTAAAACGCAGTTTCAAATGCAATTACAAAATATAACCCTGTCTGCGCGGTAGTTTTCTCTTTTTTTTTAAATGTTTGGCCGAACACGTTCGGAAGGCATTCGGCTGAATATGTTCGGGAGAAGTTCGGTCGAACACCCGAACATGTTCAGACATTCAGAAAAGCTCCGAACATGTTTGGTGTGCTATACAGGTTTAAACCTAAGCCGTTATCCCTTAACCCATACCCCTTATCCTCATTTGTGTGCACCTAATCCCTCACCCCTTATCCGTGAACCTTGTATCATAAACCACTAACACTATATCCCCCGTTCTTTCCCTGCAAGGTATTGAACTCCCACCCCTTATGCCTCACATCTTTCAATGCATCCCATATCCAAAACCCTTATCCCTTACCCCTTACCCCTTTGCCCCCAACTTGCTCACTAAAAAAACCTGAAAAAATGACTCACAAAAAGGTAGGTTCGATCTCGTTTAAAAACTATAAAATAAGGTTGTTGGATCGGACGTCTGGGACCCCCCTGACCGT
>BFEA01000104.1:2731966-2754994 GCA_003427395.1 Chara braunii | reverse complement strand
AGTTACGGGGAGAGAGAGAAAGAAGGGAGAAGGGAAGGGAGGCGCGGGAGGGAGCGATGTGGGGGACAGAGAGGAGGAAGCTTTTGCATGCACGGTGCCGTCAAAAAAAAGGAAAAAAGGCACCGAAATAGTTACAGCTTGCTTCTATCCTAATTCAAAATTGAAACCACCATATCCGCACGAGAAAAAGCGACGCCGGAAAATAAAATCCTACACCTATTCGTACTCTCGTAAAATTCCGAGAGATTTCCCCGATGCGCCCAAGCACATTCACACACCCAAAAAGGACACGTCGAAGTTCCGCTTATCCCGGAATTCCCAACTACCGAGCCCAATTCCTAGTGCGCTCGCTAAGGCGCACGTAAATTCCCATGAATTTCCCGACTTTGCAAAAAAGAAAAACAGGACTCAGCAGTCGGAAAAAAAAACTCTCAAAAAAGGAAAATGCGCCCCCTGAAAGCAAGAACTCAAAACGGGATTTTCCTGGGGTTGGTATGATGCAAGCAAAAGAAAGGGTACGAAAGATGGCACGGGGTCGGAAAGTGGTTCGTCACATATGTGACGCGCAGGGGGTTCCAAAATTATGCGATCTCCTGATTGCATGTCATGGCGAAGAAGAAGAGGGGAGAACAGAGTGATGCATAAGGAACGAAGCGTATCAACATAGCAGAAAAGAAGTACGAGGAACGATAACTGGGCCGCGGATGAGATGGCAACAACATCCGTGGCAAGATCTCTGTAGCCCTGTCATATGGAACCCTCTGCCTCGTGGAGATCGTCCAGGTGACGCCATCATGGTCCATCCGATCTCCGTGTGCTCTACACTCCTGCTCGTTGCTGTCCGTCGAATCAGCGCATAGGTTGACGTCATCATCGATGGCGTGATCTTCGCGAAGCTTACTGATTCGTGTCGATGGAGGGAGGAGAGAGGGGAGGGGGGGGGGTAGGTGAAAGGGGATCTACCACTGCCTAGTTGGGATAGGCCAGTAGAGGCGGTACATGCCGGGGATCTGGCGGGGATGACAGGGAGGGAGTAGGGGTAGGAAGCGATTCATCCCTTCCATAGTCACCGGGAGCTCCTCTCATTGGATGATTCGATGGAAGCGGGGGAAATGATCGCCACTGCGGGGGAGAGAAGCGAGGTAATCGTGATAGAAGGAGGAGAGGGTGCGGAAAAGCGCCGCTCGGAAGATCTCGAAGTGGCGACAGGCGGGGATTGTCCCCGTGGCAACGCAATAGACCTCTACCACTTTGGATTCCTCCCATGCAGCGCTGAACAGCAGGAGATGTCAGCAAAACGTGGGAGCAACGGACCGAAGGGAGGCGTGGGGGTAGACGAAGGCGAGTAGACGGGTGGAGTAGAAGTCACGGAAGAGATGTGGATGGAAAGGATGGGAAGGGAAGGTGACGGGGGTACAGATCTGCTCGAGGGTGAGGAAATCAAGGGGTCAGCGGGACGGCGTCTGAGGACGAAGGCCTATCGCCCGCATCGGTACGTGGGCGAACTGGGGGACGGGTGGGGCTAGAGGGGGAGGGGGATCGGCGCCGTCTCCGTCGCGCGGCACTTGAGGTGGTGGCTGCAGGGTCGCCATCTCCGAGCTTCGATGGCTCTGGTTCCCGGGTCGGATCGTTATCAAGGCGCAGGCTAGGTTTGCTGGCGAACTCCAGCTAGCGCTTTCCGGAGGCAATTTCTTCGCACTTTCGTGCCTTTTCCCGTTCTTCCACCTCCGTTCCCGTACGTATTGCTTCTTCCGGCGGGGCTTCCCGCTCGGATCCGGCTCCTTCTTCTTCGTCGTCGTCGATGATCGGTGCTTCTTCTGCCCTCGGGAAGAAGGCGTAGGGGATCTTGTACGGCTTCAGATACTTCTGTCGCGATGGTAGTGTATCCTCGTCGCTAGGTTTCTCCAAGCACGAAGTCCACTAAAGGTACGGATCCAAGGATCGCTCGAAAATGTACGGAGTAGGACTGTTGTCACTCTAAAAGTAGATGTCGGACGAGAGGTCGTCCGCCAATTGTACGATCGGTGCGATGAGCTCCTGTGCAATCAACTGACGGCGACCTGGTTGCACCCATCCAAAGAGGAATCCAATAAGATCTCCTTCCGCGTTAGTCCTCCAACCCTGTATGATCAGCAGCTCCGGGTTCTCGGTCCACGTGGGGTACTCGATAGTGCCCGTCCACTTCACTTGTACTCGGGCCAAGCAGAAGGACAACTCCTCAAAAGTTTAGCGCAACAGCCGCCAATATCCAGGTTTGATAAAAGGGACCGAAAGAGGCTCGAATGAGAAGGAGAGAGAAGGGTGAAGATCGGATTGCCAGAAGGTGGGGAAGAGAGAGGGAAGACCAAAGATAGAGAGAGGAGTGAGGAGATGGGCGTGGTTCATTGGGGACGGGGGAAGGGAA
Organism: Chara braunii; assembly: GCA_003427395.1. Lineage (NCBI taxonomy): Eukaryota > Viridiplantae > Streptophyta > Charophyceae > Charales > Characeae > Chara > Chara braunii. The sequence continues at coordinate 2,752,590 of BFEA01000104.1, read as the reverse complement.
CGATGGCAGGAATCACAACAGGCCGCTCGCTCAGTGATTGGCGAATACCGTCAATATCCGATGCAGAGATCAGAATGATGTTATACCCTTCGCGGGCGAGGACGTGCTGCCACACATTGGACACTTACTCCGTCCACTCACGCAGCGAGGCCAAGATCTCGGTATGCCTCAGCGGATTGACCGAGCTGATGTCGCTGGTGAATCCCGCCACTGTGGTGACGTGGCTCGTTCCAAGACCCGCTCGCCGATGAACTGTAGTAACCTTCGCGAATACTATCGCATGAGGGTTTTCTTCTATCCGAAATGCGGCGGTGGCACAGACACCTTCGTCGCAGAAGAATCACATCAAACGGCGGAGATCCGTATTGAGCCGAGGGTGATAGACTTGCCGAATTTCTGAGAGGTGACCACGTGGCTGCCGCAGCTGTAAGTCAAGAACCCGCTCCGTGATAAAACTCATGGCTAGGTCGGAGAGGAGGATAAGGGACAAGAGGAGGGAGAAAGAGGACAGAGGGTTAGATCGTCGTCGTTTTCCTCGCTTTTCGAGGAAGAAGACAACAGAAAAATTCCCACGAGAAATGAAAGTTGAAAAATATTTTATAAAAAAAAACTCCTTCATATTTATAAATTATCATTCCAATGTTCGTCCAATTCTAAAATTTTCAATTTCATTTGATAATTTCTTGTCAAAATATGAATTTTCCCTTCCAACTACATCTATTTGTTCAAGATGGAATGAAAGTCTGGACGAGTTTATGAAATGTTTTAATCAGACTTTCATTCTACTATAACAAATAGCTTCTAATTTAGATTGGATTAACTTATTTATGACGGGAAATCCTTACTTAGAATGATAGTCCAATTAAAATATTTCATGAACTCATCCAGACTTTCATTCCATCTCTAGCATACATTTCAAATAAGAAGGGATACCCCATTCTTGGACGGAAAGTTTTCAAGTAAGATGAAAATTTTTAAAATTAGAATAATATTTTTTTAAATGAGTGTAAATTTGAAATTTAAAATGTAATTTTACTCTAGAATGATTATTTAATTCTGGAAAATTTTTTTGTTGGAGGGAGGAAGGAGACGGAGGTAGGAGGTATGTCGGACGATGGGGACGGAGCTATGGCTGGCGCTAGCCTCTGTTGCGATGTGCACCGTGTTGGCGCCGTTGGATCCGAGTTCGATAACGTGAAAGCAGCCAGAGAACTTAGGAGCGAGTTTCCGGTCGCGTGCACATTTACGTACCTACACTAGGTCCCCCAATTTATATTGGTACTGGGGCCCAGCATTCCCATTCCGAGCCTCATAGCTGCGGATCTGTCTACCGTGGGCCAGTTCGGTCATCCTTTGCCTTTTCCAGGCTAGCTTTGGAACGGTCCGTTCCATTAAGTCGGTGTACCTCTTGGCCTTGGCTTTGAGGGCCGCACGCGTGTCTCTGCCCCCTGCTTCGGTAATTTCTAAGTTACCCCGGTAATCGACACAGGGGAGGCTATTAGTTCGAAGCTGAAAGGGGGTGAACCCAGTGGATTCGTGAGGGGTGGCCCGGTGGATCCCGACGATCTTATATACAATTTCGGGCCAAGGGCGCGTGTCGTGTGCCGCTAAGTTCCTGCGAAGGGCGGTTTTAATCATACGGTTTGCATTCTCGGCCAACCCGTTCGACTGAGACACGTGGGGTGCCGTATGTCGGAGCGTGACGCCCCTTTGCGCAAGTAGTTACTCCACCTCACCTTTAAATTCAGATCCATTATCGGTTAGAATTTCTTCCGTATCTAGATAGGTATAGAGGAACCGTTCGATATACGTGGCTATTTCTGCGGCTTTTCGGGTCTTACAGGGATAGACTTCGATGTATTTGGAAAAATAGTCAATTAATGCTAATAAAATAGAATATCCACAGCGGTTTGGGCCAGGTGGCACGTCAATATCGGTCGTGTCCATACTGACTCGCTGAAAAGGACGCCCTACTTCCGTGGGTACGATCGTGTTTGGTCGCCATATAGGGGCGCGATCAGCGGCACAGACCAGACAGTTAGCGACAATGTATTTGACATCATCTCGTTTATTAGACCAGAACCGTCGGTTCTGGTCTACGGTTGCCTCGGTGACGCGTATCGCGAAATGGGCGGCCTGTTCCTCGTGAGCAGATCGGATCCAATCGTATCTCTGGAAGGGATGAGGAACTGTCAGCCACGAACCCAATCCGTCAGTTTTACGCTTTTCTAAATGACCGTTGATCCATCGATAGTCCCGAGATCTCTTGGTTACCCTACGTCTGTCGTGTTTGGTGAGGTGGCCCAAAGATAATCCTGCTAATTTTGCCAATAAAATTTTATCTGTCCAAACCTCCGCTCGTCGATATTTTTCGTCGTATTCAGGGTCGTCCGTACGTGCGGCCTCGAATCGAACCTCCGTGGGGAGTTTGTTTGTTCTACATAGGGGGCACCTCCATTCCTTGCTACTCGCCCGATATCGTATGCAGACCCCGTGCGCACGATTGACACACGTGGCACATCCTACCCAATCGACAAACCCAGTTTCGAAGGGATGACAGTCGATCCCATAAACCCGTGCAATGCACATGCAAAAATAATAGAATTTGTCGGGGAGGGTGGCAAAGAAAGCTGAGGAAGTAAGAGGGGCAAAATTAGTAGGAGAAGAAGGGGTGGTGAAGTCAGACGGGGTAGTCATGATGACAGAGGGGAAGAGACGGGTCTGAATTGTGGAGAGAGTAGAGTAGGCAAATTAATCCTCGTGTCACTTACTGCTTCGACAAAATCTCCACTTGGCCGTACTGGGGTCCAATCTTCTGCTCGGGTTCATTCCACGGAATCACCTCCTCATTCCTCGAAACTTTCTCAGGTCGGTGCAGTCGTGTCAATCCATCCGCATTCCCATGTCTCTCGTGCTTCCGATGACAGATGTCAAAGTCCATGCTCTGCAGCACCGTTGCCCATCGCCCAATCATGCCCGAGTAATCCTTCGACCTCTTCAGAGCCAACAGGGGCTCATGATCAGTCACTAGGGTGAATTTTCGCCCATATAGGTAAGCACGAAAGTGACTGATTCCCCAGAGGGCCGCATAGCATTCTCCCGTCGGAGCGGCGTAGTTGCGCTTGCAGGCGGGTATTGATTTGGACGCATACTCCACCGCACTCTCGAGTCCGCTTGGTCCCACCTGGGCAAGGATCGTCGAAATCGCCTCTGGCTGCCAGTCGGTGATGAGAACAAAAGGCTTTTCAGGATCCGGTCTTATAAGGACCGAAGCCGAAATGAGAGCAGCCTTGAGTTTGGAAAATGCTTGATCGCACTCCGGCGTCCAGATCAACGGTTGATCCTTGCATAGGAGATTTGTGAGGGGTCCCGCAATCGCCGCGAAGCCCTTAATAAATCTTCGGTAATACGAGACTAGGCCTAGAAAGGCACGAACTTGCGTGATAGTAGTAGGCACTGGCGCGTCCCTGACAGCTGCCACCTTCTGCGGCTCTGGTTGGATTCCTTTGTCTGTCACCACATGCCCCAGGAAGGAAATGGTGGTGAGAAAAAACTGACTCTTCTCAAGCGCCACCTTGAAACCGGCATCTCGTAACGCATGCAGTGTCCATTCGATGTGCTGCACGTGTCCTTCATAGGAGCTCGAATACACCAAGATGTCATCCATGTACACAATCACGCAGTAGTTGATGATGCTCTGTGCCAAACGAGTTTTCCGTACGAAGTTCTGAAAGGCCATATTCATGGTTCACTGAAAAGTCGCAAGGGCATTGCAGATACCCATCGGACATTGAATCCCGAACATCAAACTTGCTGAAAAATCGAGCACTCCCAATCGCATTCAATAACTCATCAATCAAGGGGAGGGCATACACATCTTTAATCGTGATATCATTCAGCTTTCGATAATCAATGCAAATGCGAATCCCTCCAGCCTTCTTAGGTACGATCACTACAGGGAAGGACCATGGTCCTATAGCGGGTTCGATCCATCCATTAGCTTCGAACTCCTTAATCCGCTGAAAGGCGGCCGCTCGTCGAGATGGCGAATATCGGTAGGGAGCGCAGCTAATGGGCAGATGATTCTTCGTGAGAATGGCATGTTCAATTACATTAGTTAACCCAATATCATTATCATGCATGCTCAGCACTTCTGCGTAACCATTCAATACACAGATCAACGACTTCCGGAGTTCCGTGGGAACGTGACTCGGGAGGGGGATTGTTGATTCCTTGGACATATTAAGGGGCATATCGATCCAATCAATTGGTCGTTCCCGCCGCTCATAAACACTAGAAAAGACGGAACTACTGGTGCGAACAGAAAAGACAGTTACTATCATCTGGGACTCAGTGGGGCTAATCATCTCCGTTTCTTTAGTTTCAGCGTCAGTTTCTGACCCAACCAAAGTTGGTTTCACAGCTAGTCTTGTTAGATCTGTCATTTCTTGCATTAGATTTGGCACGTCACTTACCGGTGTTTCCGCTTCTTGTTTAATCAATGCGATAGTGGCTCCTGTCGTTAGTAATAATCGGGGCGGAAAAACGGAAACGTCCAAATACTGTTCCGTTTGCTGATAACGTGCTCGTAAGGAAAGAGATCCCTCGTACAAGGTGCGAGGGGGTTCCAAATCATCGGCCAGATCGGAGACTTGTAATATCGGTTCCCTGAGGAGGACTGAAGGACTGACTAGGGTTGTTAGAGGCATGAACGCACTGTCTTCAGAGTCCACGTGGAAGCTTTGAGCGGTGTCGGGGCACACTCGAAATTCTTTAGGGATTTCATGTTCGAAAAGTTCAACCAGATGCTTCCATTCCTCTTTACTGGGCATCTCTTCTCCGTATTCTTGCTCCCTGACTCCGTCCCCGAGACGCAAGAAGGAACATTCTTCGGGATCAGTGGGTCGGATCATCCCTATTTGGGGCGAGTTAGGAACCCGCTTTATTGTTCGGGTGGAAACCCGCAAAGGAACAGTCTGAGGTTTCCCCCCAGTTTGTGTGAGCACCAATTGTTTTGAATCGAAGTGCAGACGTGCGCCCACCGCCATCGCCCAAGGTAATCCCAACAATACCGAGTAGGAACATACATCTATTACGAGCGCGTTAACCAGGACGTGTACTCGCCCGACCTTTACAACTACGTTCTCGATAACACCCGCGATGTTCATTGCTTCCTCGTCGGCAGAGACATAATTGTTTTTGCCAGATTGAGGAAGCATGGATCCAAGTCGTCCCGTCTTTTTGATAGTATCTAACGATATGGCTACTACAGAAGACCCTATGTCGATCAGGGCGTTAAACGGCTTACCCCAAACTTCATAATCACATTCCGCACTTTTCCATAGTACCGGCCGAGTTCGTATGAAGTGATCCTTTTCTGCTAAAGAGATGGCGGCTATGGGTGCGGCTTCAGGTTTCTTAGTATCCGGGTCAGGGGATACCACTTCCTCAGTTTCTTCTTTCTTTTTCAACATTCGTTGTATGCGTTGATAGGTAAAACGCTTTTTATTTTTCTGACAGTATTGTAAAAGTTTATCGTTCGCTGTTTCAGATATGGTGAGCAGATGCCCTACGGGGATAGGAACGTGGATGTCTAACTGCTTGAGCGTTTTCAGTAAATTAATGTCTCCTGTCCGAAACTGTGGTCCTGGATTGGATTCGCGATCGACCCACTCAAGATCATCTGGGACCGATCGGATGACTCCTATCATGCCTGCGAGATGGAGATACTCGAGAGGATCGACCACGTCAGCAGCGTTGGGGGAAGAAGCTCCCGATGTTGATGCCGTTGTCATCGAAGGGGAGGGTTGCTCTGTGGCATATGCCATGAGTTCTCTTTCTCGATCCGTATCCATCAAAGTGGCCACTTGTCCTTGATTATGGGCGACGGGGGCCGCAGCAGGGGAAGGCTGATTACGTTTCGGTTGTGGACAGTCCCGAGCGAAATGCCCGGGCTGTTTGCAGTTAAAACACTCAATCCTTCCAACCGGATTAGCTAGATGAGGAAACCGAGGTGCGAATCCTAGAGCCTGGGGAGCAGGTAAGAGTGGAAACGATGCAGGGGTAGGCCGAGCAGGAGCTGGGTTAGGCTTAATGAACCTGCTCATTATCTGTTCCATCCGTTCCACATGAGCGCCCTGTATTTGGATCAAGTTGCTCATCCATTCGGACTGCTTGGTAGTGGCCGTATGGATTATCTGGGCAAGGTGTAGATTGGTTACTGTCGGCGAGGGGGGTATGATGAAGTTCCGTTCCTAATGGCTGCGATCGACTGATTCACCGGGGGAGATGGAGGAGAAGTAGTCGGGATATCGGAAACGATTCCGCTGGGAAGGTCATGGTCGGTCGGGGCGGGGATAAAATCGTTCGACCGCCTGCCACCATGATCGCCTTTTAGCCGTTACATCCCGTATGGTATCCGTAATGTCTTCGTGTCCCTGGTTGATATATTTTTTTGTATCAGCCAAGTCTAGCTCCAACGCTTCAGTAATGATAGTCGATAACTGGGTTGTTTTTGGCGAAACTTTTTTCTGTAGTTTCCCTTTCAAGGTCGGACTTCGAAGGTGATCAATAAACAGATCTCGAGAAGATTTTTCGTCCCGCCCGGATTTATCCAATGTGGTTTGAAATCGATCAGCGAAATCAGGTAACAGTTCCCCTGGTCCTTAAGGTCGATTTTTTAGCACGTACCAAGCGGCATCTTCACTAACCGTGTCGAATCGAGCCAAGAATGCACGCTTAAAAGTCTCCCAATCTACCCACGTGTGTTTCCTAAACCAGTCATGCGACGTATTACGAAGTAGCAATGTCAGAACTCGGGGGAGATCAGTTGCGTTGTAGTTTTGAGCTTCGACAGCTTCCAGCCAAGCCTCGGGATGGGTATGGTTGGGGAAGAAGGGGAAGGGGGCAGGGATGCTAACGATCACCCTCGTGCCGTCTACCGTTGTTGCGGGCGCACCCGCTCCAGACTGAGACCTGGTCACTGGGCAATCTCGACGAGCTAATGGAGGGTCTCTCCTACCTCTCACCAGTTCGGCTTACTATCATCAGAATCGACACGTGTCGACTCCGATACCAACCTCACGCCATGTGCTGTCTTCCATTCGGAGTGTTAGCTGTGCGGAAAAGAGACCCAGAAAAACAGCAAGATGGGGTGTGCCAAGGATTTTTGGAAATTGAGTGTGGGGACACAGACGGAACTGAAATCCCCCGTGTTGGTCCGATGGAGCAAGTCGATCGTTTTCGCGCGTCACGGAATGCGCGCGCGGGCAAGGTGGGAAGAGAGGGAAAGATCCAAATAAAATCCAAAAAGTATTATCGTGCCTCCCACCGGGCTACAGCCCGTCGTTTAGAACAGAAAGGCTTGGGCACGCTTCGCGTGTCCCGTTTTCGTATCAAGTCTCGTCGTCATTCGCTGGTTAGTTCCGAGTCTGACGTGGAGAGTCTCAGTCGCGTGGCTCTTTCTTTATGCTCGTCTTCACTCCGCACACGGTAGTGGAAACCCCTGGGCTCGTAGCACTCAAAACGCTGACATTCGGTGCACAGAGTGCGCGGCCAGTGGGGTTCTACTGCCGTCCACGGAATGATGATCACCTCGTTAAATAGCAACAATACCGAGTAAGGTGGGAAGTGCGTATCGATAATAACAAACCCGGTTTCTACGAAACCAGAACAGCGGTTGGCCGGAGGGAAGTAATACTGCCCGCCGATTTGTGCAACGACTTCTCGTACGTCCCACTCACATACACGTGTCCTTTCCTCACTGTAAGGAAAAGGTCGCGTTGGGATGGGAGATACGGGAGGCTGGTGCCCAATCGAAGGGTACTTGTCATTCCACATGTCAATCAATCACAAAATATCATGAGACGTCATTAAGAACAAAAGCGATTCGCGCATCCCCCAATCAATATTTTTGACACAAGAGAGAGAGAGAGCAAACACATATAAGCTTGATCACGCATATGGCTACGGGTCTGATCTGTTCAACACAACGTTGGTCCTTGGGTGCCTTGTTTCTCAGGGCCGCCTCGTGGCTCGGCTGCTGATGTCGTGCAGCATAAGGCAGATGGCATGCGCAGTGCAAACAGAGCTACAGATCTAAACACTCTTGCATTCTCGAACAAAATCCCGATGACAATCGTCTAATCAACAAAAGAGTCACACATTTCATACATGCACTCACTTTGGAAGGTGCGAAAATGAGACATGCACAGGAAAAGATGGATCGCATTACTCAGTACACACGCATCCACCGTTCACAAGACAAAAAGACAGGGTCCTTGCGTAGGAGGATTACCCAGGAAACTAATGGAAGAGTTCCGGAAGAAGTTCTTTCACACAGAATGCCGAATCATTCTCATTCAAGAGCGGGACAATCATTCAGACGCACCATCATTCAAGAGGAGAGAGAGAAAGAGAGAGAGTCGAGGGAAAGAGAGTCAAAATAGAAGATGACAAGGTCCGAAAAGAGAAAAGTTTGGCGTCGCCGCCTTACACTCATGCCAAGGATAACAATCTGCAACAAAGACGCATTCGTCGTTAATTCCATTATGGCCCTGGGCTAATCACTCACTCAACTCCAATCATCGAGCCTCATACCCGCACCGACGATCCCGGTCGTCGCGTGCTAACTCCCACCACTGCGATCGTCACCCCGCTCTCGTAAACTCGACACGGTTCGCCCGGATCCCACAGTCCGTCGTTGCGATCAAGCGCGCAACCGGCCAGCCTATCGTCAGCCCGACAGGACTTTCCGACTCGCATCAATCCACTCTGCCTAGCCACTGCTTCCCGGAAGCTAGCTTAGGAGTCGAGAACGTAAGAGAGATTTGCGGACGCGCTTGCGGGTTTTATAGTTGAGACAGGGGAGATAGAAGGGGGAGAAGGCGACAGGAAAGCTGAGGTGTAAGAGGAGAAGCATGAGGAGAAGACTTTGAGAAGAGTGCTCTGCGAACGCCATGTTGATCCCTCGGAACTCAAGGTTCAACCAATCAGATTCGTCGCGCGATAGGAAGGTCATATCGATCCACACACCTGATTGGCAAGCGAGAGTTATCGGGGGATCGACCGGGCGTCGTACGCCAGACTCAGAGGTGAGAAGAGAAAAGGCGCGAGAGGTGGCGCAAGACTGGTCCAAGATTCAGACGATCAAGAAAGGGAAATGGGTGCGCGAAAGCAAGGCGGGAGAGAGAGAGAGAAGGAAAAGGAAAAACAATGACGGGGAGAGAGAGAAAGAAGGGAGAAGGGAAGGGAGGCGCGAGAGGGAGCGATGTGGGGGACAGAAAGGAGGAAGCTTTTGCATGCACGGTGCCGTCAACAAAAAGGAAAAAAGGCACCGAAACAGTTACAGCTTGCTTCTATCCTAATTCAAAATTGAAACCACCATATCCGCGCGAGAAAAAGCGATACGAAAAAATAAAATCCTACGCCTATTCGTACTCAAGTAAAATTCCGAGAGTTTTCCCCGATGCGCCCAAGCACATTCACACACCCAAAAAGGACACGTCGAAGTTCCGCTTATCCCAGAATTCCCAACTACCGAGCCCAATTCCTAGCGCGTTCGCTAAGGCGCACGTAAATTCTCATGAATTTCCCGACTTTGCAAAAAAGAAAAACAGGACTCAGCAGTCGGAAAAAAAAGCTCTCAAAAAAGGAAAATGCGGCCCCCGAAAGCAAGAACTCAAAACGGGGTTTTCCTGGGGTTGGTATGATGCAAGCAAAAGAAAGGGAACGAAAGATGGCATAGGGTTGGGAAGTGGTTCGTCACATGTCCCCTGCGTCGGGCGGGAATTGTGGAGGAACATTATGATTTTGACCATTAGTTGGTTGTGCCCGAGAGCAGTGGGTACCCGGAGGGGGGACCATTATGGGAGCTCCCTCTATCGGTGGGTGAAAAGCCGATCGAGGTTGCCATTTCCACTTGTGGGTATCCTTCCACCAGGGTTTCCATTGTAGGTGTAGAGAATCATCTATCTCTGCAATCTGCCTACCTGGATCTAACTATGTGTGTTGGAAGGTGGTTAGATGCTCATCCCTGTGTACTTGGTCCGTTATTGTCGTCAGGGAGTCCTTTAGTTGCAACCAGGCTTTTTGGATGTTATGTGTTATTGTGTCTACTATATGCTGTATTGCTTGAAGGTAGCCAAAGGTGTGTTTCTTTCCTTTCATGGGAACACCGGGCACGCCAGGTTGTCATGAGCACCTCCATCCTGGTGTATTTAAAGAGGTTGAGGTGGAATGATGACCACGTCGGCAGCAACTTCTTCGACAATCCTAGCAAGAGCAGAGCTGGATCCCATGAGAGCTCGTCGGTGGTGAGGCAACGTCAGGCTGCGCTCCACCATTGCCAAATCTGTTGGGCCATTGGGCAATAAAGCAAACAATGCTCTAGGTCTGCTATCTGCCGCTGAGAGGAGGAGCGACAGTAGGAGCAGATGGGTGAAAGTACCCCTCTCTGTTCCAATTGTGACTTTGACACTACCCAATCCGGTGTGGGTAGGCAACGATAAATAATTTGCCACTGTAGGGCCCGTTGTGCCGTTGGGATCAGTCGAGCATATGGGGGCCAACTGAACCCATGCATGTCTTCTATTTCCAAGTGAGAGTCCCGCCGCCATCTGTTTTTAATGGTGTTTGTAGTGTCTTTTGTGGAGTGGATTTTCCTGTAGCAGTCCTTAACAGTGTATTTCCAAAAGGGAAGGGGTGTGCCTCCTTCCCATCTCCACTCCTCCGGATCAAAGGGGAGTTGGCAGATTGGGGTTGAGGGTTGATAGGCCCACCATCCATCTGCTTCATTCCCTAATACTTTGATTTTGATTAGGCAGGCCCAAACAATTTGCATGTCCAGGTCCTGATTCCTGGGCAATTTGGATAATCACGCCCCAGGCATGACCGGGTCATATGCCTCTAGTTGCGCTCGCTCTGTTGTACGGTTTCCCACCTTATACACTATCATGGGGAGGCGACGCGAGGTTGTTATTATTACCCAGTCCCCTTCTCTTATGCACGGGACTTGTTTTAGAGCTCGTACCCAAGATAGGGGTATGACCTCTTTCAGTTGTCTCAGTTTATCTTCAAGGTTCCGAATGTTGTTTAATTGTTGGCGAAGTTGTACTGCTGATTTCCAGGTACTTTTTCTAACGTCCCACAAGTCCCCTATCGTGTATATTCCTCTTTTGACCCACGACAGCCAATGAAAGTCCCGTTTTATTAACAGGGGGGTTTGTTGTTGGTTACAGATTGTCGGGTTCCCAAAACATGGTTGTCTCCAGACCTCATGCCATCTTTCGGGTTGCGGGCTCTTGTAGGGGCCAATGTCTCCTTAAAGCTTTATGAAAACTGTCCATAGAGGGTCATTGGCCAGATCAGCCTTCGCTGCTGTTGCTAGGGAGTCCACATCTCTTGACCTTACAGTTGTTGGGATGGACCAAGAGGGATTTGTGAGTCATCTCAAGGGATGAATCGGTTTGTCTTTCGGGGCTTGGGCGCTTACATAGTAATGTTGAAGGCAAATCTGGCTATATGATGAAACCTCCGCCGAGTATCCAATAATGAATGCGTCGGTGCGGATAATCAGCAGGGAAGGAAGTCGAAGACCGTAAAGCCTCAACGACTGCACGCCAGACATACCATATATATAAGATGGGATGATGATATAGTTTGAAGCGCTGCGCTGCGCACCTATTGCTAGGCTATTGCTGTAAATAAAGGTACTACGAGCCCTCTGCCCCATTCCAAAAGAGATTCGAATGGTTCACCGATTCTACTGTATGCTCTCATCTTTTTCATTTTCATTTAAGATTGAGTCTGCAGTGCATGAGACATCATCAGCCATTAGCAGTCGGACTATGATCTTAAAGATCAGGGTCTTTATCTGATCCTCCGGGTCTATAATTGCTAGGCCTCCTTTGTTCCTTGACTGGGCCATCTGGGCCCATGCTACCCGTTTGATACAAGTCCTCAGTTTGTGGTCATTTCTCTACAGGTAGGTTGTTATTGCCTCCTTGAGGTAGGTAAGTTGACTCGGGGGAAGAGCCCAAAAGGCTATTTTATACCAGATGGTGGACAACACAACATTGTTAATGGCTAAATCCCTTCCTACTATGGAGATGTGGAGACCTTTCCACATGGCGATTGCTTTGATGGTAGTTTGGACCAAGTGGTCTCCGTGATCTTTGGATGGGCCCATTGCTGTGAGTCGTGCTCCCAACACCCGGATGACCTCTTCCTTTGGTCTCCAGTTAACTGGCGGGTCATCTGGAGGGGGTAGGCCTGACTCCTGTAGCCACCATCCTTCTGTTTTAGCTCCCCAGCTTACCTTCATATCCACCGCAATGGAGAAAATATGGATTGTGTCAGCCAAAGCTTTCATACTCTCTATGGAGGCTTTGATTAACACTGTGAGGTCATCTGGGAATAAGGAGGTAACCGGGATTAAGTGGGATGGGAGTTCGGGCATGGGTATACGTTCTATGGCAAGGTTCGCCCGGATCAGCGCTGCGAGGGCTTCCATGACAGTAACAAAAAGGAGCGGGGCAATGGGGTCGCCCTGCCTGACCGACCTTTGCAGCGAGAAAGGCGGGGATAAATGACCATTGAGCATGATGTTGGTCGTTGCTGAACTGTGCAGTGTATTCACCCATTGCCTGAAGCCCTGTCCAAAGTTCATTTTTTCTAGGCATCGGTCCAAGAAGTGCCAGTCCACATGGTCATGCCTTTTCGAAATAAATAAATAGGATGGCTGCGTCCAAACGTCATTGTCGTGCGTACTTTATGGTCTAATTAACAAGCAAAATATTATCCTTAATATTATGTTGTGGCATGAATCTAGTTTGGTCCATGTGGATGATATGGCCCATGTAGGGAAGGAGCTTATTGCACCCCGTGTTCCTCGTTCTGCCCAAGTGCCCTCACTGAGGGCAATACTCCAAAAAGTGTATCCTCCTTCAATCACGGCCAAAGCTTCTTTTGTTTTTTGCGACGTATGGATTTGACATGGGCCCAAAGTTTTGAAAACCTTCTGACGCTCTGACCCTGCCCCGAGCCAGCCTTTAACTTCTTGTGGCAACAAGTTATTTTGCTGCAAGGCTGAGGCCCTGTAGTGGTGGTTTAATGAGCGGAAGGTATTTTTTGTCATTTTGTCATACCCAATAATACCGCGCAGTTTGAGCCACTCAAGCCAATCAGCTTATGTCTGCAGATCCAATGTTTCAAGTTGGCAAAGTGCTTTTCTCCTTCCTTCATCCCAGTAGTAGTCAGAAAAGGGTTCTAGACCCATTTGGGATTCCGCCAGCTCCACCTCTCTTCTGTACTTAATCTCTTGCCACTGCTTGGCTGCTGATTTCATTCTAGAAAAAAACAATCAATGCTTCTTTGACGATCCCCAGACCTACCTCTGCCCACTGGTCCTCTGACTTGAACAAGGTGCGGGCTCTGGACCAATCCATCATCTGAGAATTAATCCATTCCGGAATACCCTTATCCCTAAGAAGTGTCACATTTAGGCGAAAGGGGGGGCAAACCTGCTGAATAATGTCCCTGCCCAAATATCAACCACTACCGGGTAGTGGTCCGAAATATAGGATACTATGTAGTCAGCAAAAATGCAGCGATCCCACAGGTCCTCCCTGATGGCAATGAAGTCCAGTCTGCGACAGGGTTGGGGGGTAAGATTAGACGGCCTCGGGCCGTACCACGTGAACCCATGGTCATTGGGGTTCATTACCCTGTAAGCCTCCATTAGGGACTGTGAATCCAAGATAGCCGTGAGGAGGGTACTGTCCGATCACATTGCTGTGGGAGAGGGGGAATCCAACCCTGGATTCAATATGGTGTTCCAGTCCCCTAGCAGGGCCAAATTTTCGACATCAGGGATACAGGTGGGTAACTCAGACAGAAAGGTTACCCTTTCGGAGTAAGAGGCTCGCCACACAGGCTGTCGAAAACCTGCTTTTCGACAATTTTGCATCGCCACACAAACTTTTGAAGAATTGCGGCTCAAAAAACTTTCGACAGGTGTCAGAATGGTCCTTTCGACAGCCGCCCTCCAGCAACCGTTTCCACCAGCCTGCAGGTGACGGAAATTCGACAGTGGCCCGCCGACCTTTCTTCGAAAATTGCGTTCGAATTTGCCTTGTCAGGGACTGTTCCGTCAACTTCCGGTCCCCCTGGCCATGACCAAAAACCTTGCCCCTCGACAGCCTGTGTGGCAAAGGGGGCGGAAATTGAGGATGGCCCGACTGTGGAAAATTTGCTGACACCTGTCAAAAATTTTCCACATTCCACAGCCTGTGTGGCGAGCCTCTAAGTGGCAGGGATGTACACAGACATAACAGCCCCTTCTTCCGAAACATACACAGACATAACCGCCCATTTTTGTTTGTTTTTTCAGAGATTGATGAGTAGTGGAGAGAACTCTTTTGTTGTTTTTTCAGAGAAAAAAAAAAAGAAAAAAAGAAAAAATGCTAACGCCCAGCCAATCCAATTACCTGTCGAATCTGGACAGGTAATTCAGGCCTTTTTTTTTATTGCCATTATATTCTTGCGGGGAATATAGACAGAGTCTTGCGCAAGCCTCGAACAAGGGAACATTGGGGACTGCACCCACATACGGGACTGCACCCGCCGGCAGGTATGATATCTACTACAGCAGGTGGGCTTCTTCGATGGGCCAGTTGATGCGCCTCCCCTCCGCTCCCCTCCCCCTATGACATCAGCACTCTGTGCTCAACGCCTCTCGGAGGCACCGACGGCCTATCTGTAGGTGGCGGGCGCCAAGCTCGCCAAGCAAGGTACATGAGGCCGATGGGGATCGAATCCAAGATCTTCTGAATGCCACTTGCGTGTCTTACCAATCGAGCTACATAGGCCGCTCGATCTTTTTGTTGTTTCATTTCCCAGAAGAAGGGCATCGCCACACCACTCTCGAAATGAAAAAGACAAAAATGTGGCGGCCGCATCTGGCCATGTTCTAGCGGGAGGTTCATTCTCATTTTGCACTTTTCGAGAGTGGTGTGCAGATGCCCCAAGTGAAGATTGCCTTTCCATTGAATTCTTGTGCAGTTCAATCTGTCTGTTGGCACGTATGTGTTATTTATTTGAGATTCGCCTCTGACGTCGGGCTTGTGCAGTCCGATCGGCCGATCTATAGGATCGACGGATAGAGCCTTGGTGAGAATGACCCATGAGAGTGTGCGCAGAGGTCTTTCTTGTACTTGCCCGAATTTATTTCTCTCCTCTCTCCTCTCTCTTCTCTTCCCGTGAAGCGGTGTGGCTTCTCTAAGCCCGCTCCGTCTGTGCATTCTCCTCTCTCTGCCCAATCTTCGCCATCTTCTGAGCTCCCTCCCTCTGTCTTTCTCGACCTGGTCCCCTCCCTCTGAGTTTCCCTTGCCTTAGTCATTCTACCTTGACCTTTTCCTCCCCCTTCTCCTTTCTCTCCTCTTCTCCTTGTTTTTTTGTCTTCCATCTTGCGCTCCAGCGTCAGAGTTCAATCGTCATCTTGATTTATGACGCCGGCAGTCCTCCACATCTCATCTGTGCCATTGCATGCCCGCGCTGGCCCGCTTGTGCGTGTGTTGTGCGTGTGTGTGTGTGTGCGCGCGCGCGCGTGCGTGCGTGTGTGTGTGTGTGTGTGTGTGTGTGTGTGTGTGTGAGAGAGAGAGAGAGAGAGAGAGAGAGAGAGAGAGAGAGAGAGAGAGAGAGAGAGAGGTGTTGTCGATTTTTTTCTGTTTTAGCGTTGAACTGCATGTTCTTCGCGACCTCATCTGCGCATCCTTCATTCTGTCCGTCGTTTCTGTGTCCCTATTCTTCAATTTCTCGTCCTGTTGTCTTCAATCCCTTCTTCTCTGCCATCTTCCCTCGCTTCCCTTACTCTCTATATTACTCCGGTCATTTTCCAGCTTATCATCATCATCATCATCATCACTGTAGTCAGTTGTGCTGAAGGACAGTAGGTCTGCCGCCAAGGCACGGTTGTGCGGGAACCCCCCTGAGGATGACCGGAGTGCACTCGATTGAAACGCGCTTCGGGGAACGTTGGTAGTGCGCGCGTCTTTTGGACTGAAGAGCATTTGAAGTGTGTACGAATGGCAGTTGGCCCTTGTTTTCACAATTGACTATTTCATCATTCCATCTTCCTCTTCTTTTCCCATCCCACCTCGTCTTCTTCTACTCCTCCGTTTTCTACTGTTGCAAGTGTGTATCTACTCCGTTTTCTTGTTGTTCTTTCTCCTCCTCCTCCACTTGCTCTTTTACTTGCAGCATGCGCATGCGGCAGGGAGCATTCCACGTGTTCGAGTGTCCATGTGTAGCTCCAAAATCTTCCTTGATGCGCATGCGGCAGCCGCTAGGCCATTGCTGATTCCCTTTGTCAGCAGGTCTGCCGCAAGGCATGGTAGTGCGGAATGCTCCCTGAGGATGATCGGAGCGCAGCCGATGGAAACGCGAGTAGGGTAATGTGGGTGTTGTCTAACGACTTGTACGCGCGGATTTGTACTGAACGAAATTCTGTGAAGCGTGTACGCAAGACAGTTGCCCCCTGTTTTCACTATCTTAATTGTTTTCACTATTTTAACTATTCTTCTTTATATTCTTCCTCTTCCTCTTCCTCTTCTTCGTCTTCTTCTCCTTCCCCTTCGTCTTCCTCTTTTTCCTCCTCTTCTTCTTCCTAGACTCTGTGTGTGTGTGTGTGTGTGTGTGTGTGTGTGTGTGTGTGTGTGTGTAACGACAGTTAGCATCGTCGTCTTTTGCATTGTTCGCGTGTCACGGGAACTGAATCCCTCCCCTGCCTTTCCTGATTGCGATTTTGGTGATCATTTTCGAAAGCGTTGGACTGATCCCGGGATCGAATCCCTCCACCGCTGTCCTCTGCGTTGCAATTCCGGTGTGTGTGTGTGTGTGTGTGTGTGTGTCCTCTGCGTCGCAATTCCGGTGTGTGTGACTGATAGTTCGCGTCGAAATTTTGCATTGTTCACGTCTTCAGGAGATCGACGGATCGGAGCTTTTCCTGACGTCTATTTTTGTAATCATTCTCGAACGCATTGGACGTATCGGGGCGTCGAGTCGCTCCAGCGCCGTCATCTGCTTCTATCTCCGGCGCGTCGATGATTGGGCGGGAACCAGACGGGCAGGGAGATGCGTGGTCATACATGTCAGGTCCCCGGTCGATGAGGGGCAAGATGAATAGCAAGGTTGGCCGGGGGAGTGTCGAGAGAAGACAAGGGAGAGGAGGAGGGAAGATGACGGCGAGGCGGCGGTTATCAGTCGCAAGTAGTGGTGGCTTATCGAGGAGATCACCCACCGTCATCCGTGTCCTCCTTTCCCTCGTCCTTCTCCTTCACCTCCCAGCTCTGCTGCTAGCAATGCCTTTTTCTGCTGGAGATCGGTCATCCTGCGTCAGCATGACACGTGGCATCTCGAGTATGGATAAGGATGATTACTCGCTATCCGATGAGGATAAGGAGAGCAGAACCGTTTCCGATGATTTGGCGGCGGCTCCGTCGTCTGGTCATTCGCACTCCTCCCCCACGTCGTCTTCACACGTCGCTGTGGTCGTATCTGATCAGCAGCAGGCGGCGATGACGTGGATCGCCCGGAAAGGGCCTCGTCTCAAGCGTGACGAGGGTGCTGATGGCAGTGGGAGGAGAGCAATGGTCAGCGGCGCCGCGGCACAACAACGGCCTGTCTCGGAGGGTCCCGATCCCGATGATAGATACGCATCGGTGGAGGAACTTGCCGCCGCCGCCGCCGCCGCCGCCGCTGTCGGCGGCAGAAAGACCAGTAGGAATCCCGACCATCGTTGGACGGTAACTCAGTCCTCAGGGGTGGGGCGCTTAACTCCAGGACTCGAGGAGGTTGTTAAGGAGGAGGAGGAGGAGGGGGAGGTGGCGAGGAACGGCAGCAATCCACGTCAACGTAGTGATGACGAGTTGGACAAGGCACACGTGGCGTTCGGTAGCACTCTCGTCAGCCTGTCCTGGAAGATTATGACACGTGGAGGAGGAGGAGGAGGAGGAGAATTAAGGATCAGGCCAATCAGAGGTAGCAGGGAGCTTTCTGGACGGGACCATTATTACGGTCTGGAGCCGGGAGTGTGCTCTATAAGCCTTGGCAGAGCAAGCGTAAGCGGGGAAGAAGCAAGCTCTGGCTATGGCGGCTATACCGACGACAGACAATATGAACAACCGGTCCCATCAATCCCTGATAAGGTACACGTGGCAAGCTCCCAATTATCACCACCATCTTCTTCATCCTCATTATCATCATCATCAGCAGCAGCAGCAACAGAAGCAGGAGGAATCAGAAGACGACAAGCATCATTATCATCATCATCAATAGCAGTAGCAACACCAGAAGCAGCAGCAGGAGGGGCAGTAGGAGGAGGAGGAGGATTGATAGTTGAGGAAGTAACGACGATGGCGGGGAGAGGTATGGCAGTCGAGTTTCGTCGTGAGGGGAAGAGTGGTGACAAGCAGAGCGAGGTAATCAGTCTGGTTGATGACCTTTGGCCTCCCTCTGCTCGTCTGGTGATCGCATCCGTTCTGGCTGTACTTGCAGGCGCGTTGGCCAACGCTGGAGGAGTGGGAGGAGGTGGTTTGTTTGTTCCCCTCTTCAATCTGCTGCTTCAGTTCGACCCCAAAACTTCTGTCGCTCTTTCTAAGTCCATGATCCTTGGCGGCGCTGTTGTCAGCTTTGCCTACAATATCAGTCATCGGCATCCTTCACCCAGCAAGAGGGACAGACCGTTGATAGACTACGATGTCACCCTTCTCCTTCAGCCCATGCTTCTGTTAGGTATCAGTGTGGGCGTGCTGTGCAATGTAGTCTTCCCTTCTTGGTTGGTTCTTCTTCTCCTCGTCGCATTGCTCTCCTACGTGTCATTTCGCAGTTTCCGCAGCGCTTGCCGAATGTGGAAGAAGGAGAGCTTGGCGGCTATGGCGGCCGGAGAAGCAGCAGAGCGAAAGACCAATCATCATCAATCCATCACTATCTCAGAGGAGGGCGGGGAGGAGGAGGGGGTAGCGAAATGCTGTGATTATGACAACCGCTCGCGAAATAATGAGAACAATGGGGTCAACGGCTACTATAGGACCCGAGAAGGTGGGGAGCAGGAGGAGGAGGAGAAGGGAGAGGAGTGGGTCCACAGCAGCAGAAGCGATGTCCAGAGGGCCTGTACGAGATCCAATCATGATGATGGCGGGGATCGTGACGACGATAGTACGCAAACGAGAGAACATGAGGAACGATGTCCTTCGTTGTTCGCTCGGCTGAGAGGAGGGGCGGCGGCTATGTCTGACTCGCATCTGACCGAGAAACTCCTCCCATCTCCTCCTCCTCCTTCTCCTCCTCCTCCTCCTCGTCGTCCTCCCTGTTGTTGTCGGGATCTCTGTGGTCGTTCTGCTGCGGTATCGATGAACAAGCCAAGCGAAGAGCGGAGGAAGAGAGAGGGGGAGAGAACCGAAGGGAGACTTAAACTTCCATGGAAGAAGATGGCCATGCTTGTTGTTGTCTGGCTCCTCTTCTTTGTCATCCAGGTTGTCAAAAGCGGGAAGATTTGTATCAACGGGAGGACATTTATCACGTCTTGCGGCCTGGGGTATTGGTTAATTACCTTGTCCCAGATCCCGTTGGCCTGCATCGTGACAGGAATCGTGATCTATACATTCTACAAGGAGAACGAACGCCGGCTCGCTGGGCAATCGCCCGCCGAGCAGGGCGAAGGGGAAGGGGAAGGGGAAGGGGAAGGGATACCGACGGAAGTGGTGCATCGTCGGGATGGACAGTGCGGCGATCCGTTGATCGGGACCGCGGAGACCAAGGCCTCATGTACAGGATCCAGGGATCGTCAGCGTCATCGAGAGGGTAAGAAAACGGATAAGGATGGGGATCCCATTCTAGGGACAAGGGAGCTGTTTCTGTTTCCGATGATGACTCTGACAGCTGGCGTAATGGGAGGTCTCCTTGGACTTGGTGGGGGGATGGTGATCTGTCCCCTGCTGCTGGAACTCGGATTTGAACCCCAGGTTACGTCGGCAACGGGAATCTTCATTGTGCTCTTCTCCTCGTCGATGTCGGTCGCCGAGTACGGTCTGCTAGGCAGAATTCCGGTCGGGTACGCCGTATACTTCTCCGGCATTTGCGCATTTGCCTCCTGGCTTGGTCATGCCGCCATAGCCAAAATCATCAAGCGATGGGGAAGAGTGTCTGTCATCATCTTTGCCACGTCGGCAGTTATCCTGGTCAGCGTTGGGATCATGGGCGTCTTCGGAACGCTTGAAGTTCTGGAACTCTATAAGGAGGGGGCCAATATGGGGTTCGGCGATGTGTGTAAATCCATTTAGTGATTGCTTGTCGTCCTCTATATTCTTTTTTATTCCAGTAGGAAATTCATTTAGGATAGAGGCGTAATGCCAGTAGGAAATCCATTTAGGATAGAGGCGTTCATTTTCACATGCGCCTCGATAGACAGACTATGGTTCGATGTAGGTACACGTCTACTTCTTTCTTCCGTGTGCTTTCCTTGCCTGTGCCTCCCCTTCTCTCTGTGTGTGTGTGTGTGTGTGTGTGTGTGTGTGTGTGTGTGTGTGAGAGAGAGAGAGAGAGAGAGAGAGAGAGAGAGAGAGAGAGAG
>BFEA01000104.1:2708503-2719388 GCA_003427395.1 Chara braunii | reverse complement strand
TTTTTTTTTTTTTTTTTTTTTTTTTTTTTTTTTTGAGAAGTGCAGATATGTTTTATTTCCAAAATTTGGGGAAGACGCCGGGGAGACCTCACAATTCGACCCGGGCTCATGTCCCACTTGCAGCGTTGAGTAAGTTCAACGCTGAGTTTTCTATCACGTGTGTGACCTGGGGCGACCCAGGAGATGAGTTCTCTCACCGTCCATCGGATATTTTTAAAAAAAAGGAAAATGAAAGTTGGATTGCTTTTCTTTAGTAGATCGAATGAAAATCGATCCTCCCGAATACAATGCCGGCTACCCTAGCCTTCTTCCGTTGAGCTAGCTACCTTTCTTTTTTTTTCTTTTTTTTCTTTTTTTTTTCTAGCTACCTTTCTGGAAGCGGGGTAGCTAGCTCAACGGACGTTCAGCCATCATTACCTCCTCTTGGGAGGACACTCTGACAGACAAAGGGGGGCACTCTGACAGACGTGGGAGGACACTCTGACAGACAAAGGGGGGCACTCTGACAGACGTCGGAGGACACGTCGACAGACTTGGGGAGGCAGTTGTTTCTTTTCTTTGGGTGGTCAATGCACATAGACAGGACACCGTCCACGTTCGTTCCACGCTGTAGTGAGGTCCTGTGTCCTACTTCAGGCAGTGCACAGAGAGTTCCGTATACCTGGGAGAGTTTCACTCGAGGAGATTCGTCTTTGCTTTTGCCCCACTTTCTTTCTCCATAATTTTAGAATTGAGAAAATATGGAAAAAAGCCTCTGGCAGCATTTGATTCTCTTTTTTTTGCACTTGTTTTGAATTTTTAATTTGCCATAACTGTGTCACACTGTTGAGCTAGCTCAACTCAACGGTGTAAGTGGGACATGCCGCCCGGAAGTCCTGGGGCCATCATTACCCAGATTGGGCTCAAGATACTGGAAAAACTGGGTCCAACGTCCCATTCCCTAACTCATAGCTGGCTTTCCAAAAATGGCAACTTTAAAGCTCAGAAAAAGAAGTCACTGTAAAAAAAAAAGGTTAAAAAAAAAAAGTTACTGTAGTTAAACTGGCACTATTCAATTTCACCGTCCTCTGTGCCACTGGCTGCTTGGCTTTGTCCTCTATAATACCGTCTTTGTCAGATCGAAATCCGACCAAGTGTCCACAGTCTTTTTTTTTTTTTTTTTTGTCCACAGTCTTACGGAGCTCTCAACCAACTTGAAGGGGAAAGCTGACCAAGTGTCCACTGTCCTTGCCCATCAAAAAATTGTCGTGTTCTCATGTCTCGATGATCTCTGGAAACCGAGACGACCTTTACCCTGGGTCCCTGGCCTCCCGAGCATCGTTTCCAATCAGCCAACAAAGATAATTTGACATTAGTTCTGACCTGATGCCGTTGCTGGTGGCTGCTGCTGCCTTTTTTTTTTTTTTTTTTTTTTTTAATAAATAAATGCTCCAATCTATTCGTGGGGAGCAGCGGGTGCTGGGAACAGGGCCCAGCGTCCCTGATAATTGGAATACATTGATGATTGATGAAAATTTGGGATGATTCAGGAACGCTTCAGGATGATTGAGATAGCAAGTTAGAGATTGAAGCTGATTACTCGGAGTGCTTATCTACTCAGATCTCGCATACTACCTTAACCCTCATCTCAAATGTCCATACCAACCAGCCAGTCTCTACCGAGCCAATACTGTATACCAACCAACCCTCTACCCGGTCTCACACCCCAATCTAGCTAGGTTACAGGGCAGCGCCAACCACCCCAGCGCCGACCCTCGTAGACCAGATTGTAGCCTTTGGTCAAGTATTGTAATTGCCTTCCACCCTCAGCAATCCCCAGATCTCTATCCAAGGCCTCAAGCTCCTATGAAGGGTTACAGGGCGATGCCCCAGCACCGGCCAGCGTCGTTCTGGATGCTACTCAACCTGGGCAAGAACTTGAACACAGTAAAAGCTCAATTAGGAAATCAGCTAGACTAGAATGTAACCTAAGAATTCGGATATGATAATGGTGAGATCTTGAGATGATGATGATGATGATGCTGATGATGTTGATGATGATGATACTTGATGTTGATTGACCCTCCCCTGTCCACCCCTCCTCTTTTCCCCTCTTACCACCCCTCCTCTCCCTTGCAGCCTCCACTAATCAGAACCACTCTGTTGTTGAACGGTTCCTCACAGCCCCAACAATAGGAAAACCTCCATCTACCCTACTCCCCTCAAAGAACGCTGTTCCCCCAAAAAGCCTACGTCAAGCTATCTCTGCCCTACTCTGCCATGGCTAGTAGATGATGTTCCGCCTTCCATCTCTCCCAGCCCCAGAGTTAGACAGTCCCCCTTGTCCGCCCTTATTCCCTATAGGCAAACACTTCCCACCTTATGTATCCCCTGTAGAAAAGAGTTCTCCCCACTCAATCCATCCTGCCCTCCATGCCAGCAACCTTGTGCGCAGGATTTTTACAACCACAAGTACAAAAAAGAACAGGGAAATATGAATTGAGAGGTTGATGACGATGATGATGATGATAATGGTTGATGAAGCTGATGAGAATGGAAAACTCAATGAGATGATGACGGCGAGAACTGCCCTAAGATGAAGAAACTAATGAATAGGTTAATGAGAAGAAACAGCGCAGTGATGAGGAAGACCCACCGCACCCTGATGATGTCAACAATCAATGTGAAGATGGCGAGAAGCGCCGTGCAGAATCATTGAATTTACGACGCCCTAGAAGAGCGCAATGGTGACAGCAGCGCACTTGCAATGAAGATTTTTTTAATTTATAACTTACTGAGTATTCAGTATAACTCACGTCTTCGTGTACATACACGTGTAGATGAAATAACTCCTATCTGTTCAGTAGTCAAAATATTTCCGGCAGCTGGTTGGTGGGAACGAGAAGTATGGGATATGTTTGGTGTGTATTTTTCCAAGCATCCTTATTTACGTCGTATATTAACAGATTATGGTTTTGAGGGTCATCCGTTGCGAAAAAGACTTTCCCTCAAGGCTGACCAATGTTGAGTTTTCATAAGTTGAATGATTTTGTGTATTTTAACTTCATTTTGGAAAGAGTTTTTGAGTATAGATTGATATACTTGTTTTTGAAAGATGACTCCTATACAAATTGTTATTTTTAAAATCCATGGCCCTGTTTGTCTATCATAAAGCAAATTCGAGAGTCAACCTCGCCATTGTGCTACGTGCGCACGACAGCATGAAGAAGATGATGATCAGTATCATAGGGAACAAAAATGCTGATGAAGATAATAGCTGCCCAGCTACAATACTGAGATGGTGATAACCTGCAAGAGACAAAACAAACAATAGAACAAGGAAACAGCTTGATGAAGAGCTGCTCCCCTGTTGATGACCTCCCTGATGAAGAGCAGCTCTCCTAATGATGACCTCCTTGATGAAGACCAGCTCCCCTAATGATGACCTTCCTGATGAAGAACAGCTGCATTCCAGATGATGACCTCCCTGTGGATAATGATGACCAGCGCTGTGATGATGCTAACGAATAGCTCCCTGATGATCTCCCTCCACACACTCCAATCGTATGATAACCTTCGCACTTTGTGCTCCATTCTAGTCTGTCGTCCAACACACTTCAGTCTCCATGGGGTTAACTCCACGTTCCTCCACCGGCCATTGCCTTGTGCCACAACTCGCTTGAGCAAATTCAGCCTCCTGCTGGGCCGTTGGCTATGGAGTACTTCATGCGGAAGTCACCAGAAGAATGATCGAGCAGCAGCTTTCGCCACCACTCTCCCTTCTTCCTGTGACTCAGACCAGATGCCACGTCAGCCCGTGACGTGGCGTGGCCTAGCACCTCTGGGTTCTGCGTGTGCATCAAGCGCCACCTCTTACCCCCTCACCACATCACCAGCATGCTCGCCCACTCGTGTTTACCCACCGGCAGCCAGCGCCTCACCCCGCGAAAGCTGTCAGCGCCTCGCCACGCGTGAACCACCAGTGCCTTGTCCCTCTCAAAAGGCCAGCGCCTCGCCACCTGTCGGCAGCCAGCGCCTTGCCACTCGTGAGCAACCAGCGCCACGCCTCCCAATCGCGACCAGCGCCTCGGCGCCATCGCGCAGCCAGCGCCTCGCCCGCCCGTCGGGCAGAATTCTCATGATCCCCCTATGTCGAGCAATCCCTGATTGGTTGCCAGCGCCTCGCCCCGTGAAAGCTGCTAATCTTTTCCTTTCTGAAAACCACCGCATTTCTGGCAAGCCAAATTTCCTGCATGATGATTCCTTTGGCGACTACCAGTAGGGCCACATCGCCCCAGCCCACTGTAAACTTTGACACAGGAGAAGACCTGGGGGAATTCCATGCAGGATCCAGTCCTAGGTCCATGGGAATTCTTCCCCTACAAGATCATTGCAGAGTTTGGCCCACTATTGCCAAATTTCTTCAGCCAAGGGGCAGTGAACCCATTGATCATGGGCGCTAGATTCCCAGCTCCATTGGCACCGTGGACGTGTAGTAGCTAGGTCCATGCCTTCGGAGGCTAACCATAGTGCAGACAGAATTACCTGCAAAGACTGCAACCACAACAGAGAAGCAATTCTTTGTGCAGGGAACGGTTTCAGCAGGTGATGCTCCCCACCAATAGATGGAGCCTCTCCCCAGGTGCTAGTGGTGTCTGCTCTTATCAGCACCACTAACACTGGTGGGGGCGAGTTCAAAAAAAAAMAAAAAAAAAAAAAAAAAAAAAAAAAAAAACGAGCTCTCCATTGTGCTTTCCAATCTGGCTGGGGCAACTGCAGCGGCCCCTTCATTCGGTCCAAACTTATGGAAGGCAAGACAGATGGGGAGCTCGATCTCGTTTTCGAAGGCTGGGCATGATAGACCCTGACTTTCGTTCTTGTAATGGATTAGAGGTGTCAATTGCTGTGCCTGCGGGTATGCAGCTTCCATACTCCATCCCGGCAGCGCCGACTCTATTCTGAAGTCCTCTGCCTCCAGGATGTGACTGTTGATGGGGTACCTGTTGGACTTTACCTCTGGGGTACCCGACGTAACCTTTCTGAGACAGGCCGACCTGGGGCCAAGTCCCACTTACCCGAATGGTCGATTTCTGACCACAGATTTGGAAGATCAACGACCAGAAATCAAGGATCAGCATAAGTGGGACTTGGCCCCTGGCCTCTTTACGCCTCGGGACTTTGACCCTGCAATCGTGGAATGCCTTTCAAAAAGACTGGCAGGGAAAGGAAAAGCGGGGAGGAAAAACGGAGAAAGGAACGCGAAGCGGAAGGAGAAGGTCGCGTTGGGAAGAGGGCGAAGGTTGGTAGTGAGGGAAGTGCGGCAGAAGAAAGTCTATAGACAAGTGCAAAAAGAAGGGGTAAATGGGAAAGTAGAAAACCCTTTTTTTTTGTTTTTCTTTTTGCCAGAATAATCTTGGTGTATTGTATGGATAAGGCCTGACAAATGTAGGTCCTTCCACTGGCAGGTGCGACGCCCCACCGGTTCAGCCTAGCAAACACCAGTGCCTGCCTATGATGGGCCTGCCCTGAAATGGAGAGGTATAACTACCCCTCCAAGCCATCACACTGTATCTCAACCTACCCGGTAAGGAACCCCCTGCCACCATACGATCATAGACTGCCTGAATATACCTTTATATTTCTGAAACTGAAACAGAAAACTGTTGGAGTGTACCTGACAACTGATGGGCCAACCACTGCGCTCTGCAGATACATTAGCCACTAGAGGAACCAGACGCCGCAGTCCTTGGGCCTGGCCACACCACTCACCAAATGTGCAAAATGAGAACGAATCTTCCGCCGAACATGAGAAAGATGCACCGTCGTAATTTTTGTCTTTTGGTCATTTGGTGAGTGGTTCCGGGCCCCCCGTTGTTTCCAGCCTACCCACGTGGGGCTGTGTCCCACCGGTGGCCCAGGAGTTTTCTCGACCGTGAGTCTCTCCATCACGTGCAGTCGTGGGTGACGGAGGGCTACTGCCCCTGCTGTCTTTTTTTAATTTTATTTTTAATCGTGAGTAAGATTGGCCTGACATTTTTTTTTTTTTTAAAATAATGATTTACTGCCATGTCATTGAACATATCTTGATTTCAATACCTACCTACCACTACTCCTAAGGATATACAGGGGACCCCTGCAAGCATAGCTTTCTACTTTTCTTCTGTGAAGGGAGGTTACCTCTTTGGGGAAGTTTGCAAACCACACTTTTTTTTTTGGTTGGGGGTGGGGGATAAGTTTCCATGTATATCAACAAGATGAGGCCGGGGTCCTCATTGTCTACGTGGAGAACAGTGGAGAAAGTAATTCCTAGGATTATAACGAAGTTTTGCTTACGGTGAAGAGCCCGAGGGCACCAGCCTCCGAAAACAGAAAAAACAGATAGGATACGTAGGCTGTACACTTTTCTATTTTTATTTTTACGTCTTTCGTTTTACTCTTGTTTTACTTTTGTCTTTTTTTGCCTTCCCCCCCCCCCTCATTATGTGGTGGAAACTGGGTCCGGCGTCCGTTACATTTATGGCGCGGCCATTTGTGCTGGACAAGGCACTCCCGGTCAATTCCATCCCAACCACAGCGAGAAAAAAAGGCCATTGTGGATGGTTCAACAAACAAAATCTAACAAAGGAAGTCTTCTTCTTCTTCTTCTTCTTCTATCTTTTTTTTTTTTTTTTCTGTAAGAAAAAAGAAGGAGACCATTCCATTATAAGCCGGAAATCGGGTCTGGCGTCCCTCACATAAATGCCACAGCCTTGCGGGCCTGAGAGAGGCACTCCTGGCCAAGCCCATCCCCCACCCGCGGCCTGAAAAATGCACTGACACGAATGGTCTGATGAGCTCTAAAAAAACTGACAAAAACTAACCCCAGTCTTGTAATTACAAATAGGCCGCAGTGAAAATCCCCACCTATCCTCTAATTTACTATCCCCACCTATCCTCTAATTCACTATCCTAATTAGATTTTCCAATCGTTAATTCCGACGGCCAGCGTAACAAGCCCTAACTAATCAGATACCCACCCAGCCCAGACCCCAATTTAGCCCGAAAGTGAAGCAAAGACCCAAATCCCGACCTATCCTTTAATCTTCTATCCCAATTAGATTATTGCCCATCAATTCCAACACCCTACAAAACAAATCCTAACTAAGCAGATGTCCACCCAACCCAGACCAGCAAACCCCAAATTAGAATCAATCGCCAGCGGCTAACTATCCAATCTGACCAGTACCAATTCCCGTAGTAACTAACAGCCATTCACAACATCAAGAAACCTAGTACTAATTCAAAAAACTTGAAAAAAGAGGCAAACACACGTCAATACCAGCGACTAATTCCCCAACCACACCAGCACCAAGTCAACATACAACTAACATCTGTCGATAAAGCCAATAAAACACTTCCACGAAATTAAATTCATAAATTACTACATAGTACAAACAGGTGTTTATCGTCTAAAAAACAAAACAAAACTCGGAGCGCAGTGAAATTCAGGTACGCTGGGGCGCAGCGCAACCGGGAGTGCTGTGCCCCGGACCTAACCAAAGAGACAGCGCGGGAGAGTGGACGCGGGCGGGCAGAATAATCGACACAGGAGACGCTGGAGAAGGGACGCGGAGGGGAGGGGAGAGAGAACATGTCTCGATCGCGTTCGTGCGGAGGATGGTGACGAGGGAGGCTGCAGACGAGGTAGTGATGGCGGCTGTATGGGAGGGAGCGGGTTGTAGGTGAATGATAAGATGCTCCACGTTGCCAAGAGGGACGTGCCAGCCTTGGTCAAACCCGTATTGAGGAGAGAAGGGAGACAGCGCGCCGCACCACCAGTTTTTTGGTGCCTTTACGACCGAGCTATCATATTGTTGAAGCCAAGGTAGGTTATTCCGTGAACTGACAGAAGAAACACCGCAGAGGAAGTTAGCAACATCTAAGAGTTGGATGCCGCCAAGACTGGAACCGAGGATAGTAAAGACGAATAGAAGGTTCTTTGCGCGACAGCATGAGGCAGGCACTGTGGCGGTGACTCAGAGCTAGGGTTATGGGTTCAATCTCCTCCCCCTTTCCTTAACAGTGTGGTGAATGGATGTTTAGGATGGCTTGAATCCCCTGTGGCGACTCGCTGACAGATGTGGCGAGGTGGTGTCGCACTGTTCTCTGATCCCTGGGGGGGTCGACCATGACCGTTGATGTTTTCGGTGTTAGCATCGCCTTGAGCCCAGTAGCTAGCAGTGGGAGGAGGCGTGTTCCTCTTTCCCCGGAGATTGTGGGTTAGGGTTCGAGGAGAAGGGCGGTAAGTAGGTGGGGGTTGAGGAAGTGGGGGAGGAGCTTCTTTTGGTGAGCTCTATTATTGAGGATTAAAATTTTGGGTAGCGATGATCTCCGCGATTTAGTCTTCATAGTTGCTAATGTTCCTTATGATAATAATTTTGATTAGCATTTTGATCCATATCTAGTTCTTATAGGAAAACGATCCTAACCTTCCTGTTAGTTGAATCGGGTGGGTGTATTAATGGTACTTGTCTTAATTGAATTTCTTGTTTACATTCTGATTTGATTTCCAGATTAAACTTCAAGTAATTTTTCTGAATATTCTTAATTTGATGTTCGTAAATCGGAGTTTGCTCCGGTCTCAGAAGTGAATATGCCAATTGGATTACCAATTAATAGAATTGCAGTTGTTCTCTTGAATTATTGCTAATGATACTTGTCTAAATTTCTAACAACTTTTTTGATCGGTTGTTTGAATCCTGAGATTCAAAAATCAAGGTCGAAAGTCCATTTTGGACATCCTTATTCATGAATCCTAATACTATAATTCTACTTTTCTATCTCGGAAGGTTGTGAGCTCAAAGTTCTGAATCCGATCGCATGATTTTACAGGATCTCGCATGGTTTCACATGATCTGTTGAAATTTTCAAGTAATATTAATGATTAGGGCGTCCTGAATATAGTTTGATGTGCCCCTACATGTTTTCGGCGATTGAATTTTTTGTGTTTGGGGATTCTAAAGCAATAAGTTAAAATGAAGTCTCAATTTGTGATGCTGAGGGGTTTGGGGTCATTGGTGTTGAATGAAATTATCTCCTTTAGGATTGGAGCCCCTCCATGTGAGGGTTACACATGGTGGGTGGTGTGATCCTTGAGAGGGTAGGGGCGGTTTTTGAGGGTTTGTCCCTTTCTGGGCTACGCTGATTTTTGGGTCGGATCAGCTATGGCGAGAGGACAAGGGGTTCAGCAAGGTGAGAAGTCAAAGGGCTGTTTCACTTGGAGGGGGTGGGACAGGAGGGAAGGGAGATCTTCGGCTCTGCGGGGGTATACTTTAGGGGGTACTGTATGCAACTGAGGGAGCAGGAGTGGTATTTAGGGGGCTGTTCTGCACTGGGGCTGGGAGGTGAGGGGACGCCGTCCCGTGGAAGTAGTGAACAGACAGGGGGTTGTTTTTTTGGGGAGAGGAGTAATCCGCTTGGTTCTTGTGAGTCCTTTACATGCAACTGAGACTTGGGCTGGAGTTTCCATGGGAGAGAGGGTAGTTTGTCCCTCCCTTCCCCTCTTCTTGTGGAATTGTAGGCATCAAATGATGTTCCAGTTTGAAAAATTATTCATTAATTCTTTAAAAAAGGGGGCTAGGAGGAGCTGGATGATAGGAACTACAACTATGGTGGTGAAGGGGCTGGGCTGCTATTTGCTGATGTCCTTGGTCCCCATGGTTTGCGAATGGACGAGGCCAAAACGACGCTGGTCGGTGCTGGGCTTGGTCACACTGCCCTGTAACTCGAGTTATATGGGGGTATGAGACCTGGTAGAGAGATCTGGAGAGTTGTCGAGGGCAGAAGACACTCTAGTGTCCATTGGTGAGCTGATATTCAGTCGACGCTGACCAGAGCCGGGGCGAGTCGCTTTGCCATGTAGCCTAGCAGATGGGGGCCTTCTGGGTGGGTCGTGCACTCTGTAACTTAGCAGTTGGGGGTGTGAGGCCTGGTAAAGATCGAGTATCGGGATATAGGGGGGAGGCAGATAGGGTTGGGCTGCTGACCACACTAAGGCAAATGTTTTGTTTTCAGTCTGAACGTTCCTATGATCTAAGACTTTGTTGGTTGTTCATGGTCGTAAATGGTGGTCTTACAAACGATTTGTGATTCTCCGGTCTCCTAGCAACTCATTTTAGGGGGCTCGATTGCTGTTATACTCAGTGATTTGCGGCTGTTAGATGCCAGAACGATGCTGGTCGGTACTGGGGTGTTGCCCTGTAACCTGCTGATGCAGGAGTGTGAGGTCTGGAAGAGAGATTTGTGAATGCTTTGGGGTGCCACCTGGCATTCCAAGGGACAACCGAGGGTTGCTGCAGGGACGACGCTGGTCGGAGCTGGGGCGAGTTGTGTTGCCCTGTAACCCAACAGGGTGGGGGTTTGAGGCCTGGAAGAGCTCGGCAGGGAGTAAGACAGTGTTGGAGGTTTTTAGAAGGGTTTGCTAGGGATTCCGAGGGTTTTGAACATTTGTAGGACCTTCGTGGTGGCGATTTCTGTTGTGGCTAGCCCCTTTTTCTCTGAAGATTGCCGTAGTAATTTTTTAAATACTTCAAAATTTTCTTAGCCAAACGCCGGGTAATGGCCCCGGTATCTTAAAAAAAAGGAGGTTCTTATAATCCTTTCGTGTAGCTTAGAAATAAACTTCTCATAGTTTTTCAGATTTTTTCAGACTTCTTTTGAATTTCAGCCTATTTCGTGGGGTTCTTCGTCGAATAGGCTAGTAATTGCTCATGATCCTAGTCTCAGACAAAGCCGGGTAAAAACCTCGGTATCTCAAAGTTTTTTTTGTATATGTTCTCAAATACGTTTCATGTTTCAAATGGGATGCTAGGCCCGGTTCCCAGCACGTGCGGCTCCCCACAAATAGATTGGAGCATTGTCCCCCCCC
>BFEA01000104.1:2656518-2674419 GCA_003427395.1 Chara braunii | reverse complement strand
GAGAGAGAGAGAGGTTTGAACAACGAGACACCCACTGTGTTCCATCGGTACACCAAGTGTGGGCCCGCCCTAGGCGGCGGGACCGGCGAAGTTAGCCGCTCAATGCTGAGAAAGGGAAAACCCAAGACCTGGCCCCACTGAGAACCACTTGCATTTCTGTCCTTGAAACTCAGCACCGGAGATCTCAGTTCCGACCTGGGACTCCACTCCCGCGCGCTTTACGGAGCCATCTCTTAAATCGGGAGTGCCTTCTTGTCAACAGAATCCTCCGGTGTGTGCTAGGGGATTATCTAATGAAACCGAGGTGTTTAATACTCGGGCTGTGTCCACAAACGACAACGCGAGCTCACGTGGGTATCAAGAAGACATCTCACAGATTCGGTGAGCTTTTCAAGCTCTCGGTTACTCTCTTGCGAGGTAGAACAATGACTCACAAAATGGGGCCGGCGGCTGTGACACCCACCCATCATCCAGAAGTGCCGTCATTCACGAAATTGCCAGCTACCATCCAATCAGCTGTGAAGGGTGGAGTCCTGCACTGGCGCCTCTTCCAATGATCATCTGCAGGGCATTCTCATGCGATTTGGTTGATCGGGCGTGGGCAGGAGACTTGGCGGTTCATCACATGGGGGGTTTCCTGCCTTTGAGTTCGTCCCGTTTGGGCCGTGTTTTGATACTGGAGCGGGATGGGAGCCCTTCTAATGAGTTATTATGGAGAACTAGACTCAAGTGATTGCCTGGGCTTGCGTTGTCCCATCAAATTTCAAATGTTTTTGATGAATCTCCAACTGGTTAGCGTACCTTTCTCTGCTTCCTCACGCCTCCCCTTCGTCATGTGGTCTTGGGGGTGGAGGGCTGATGACGGGCTGATGATGCTTTAGGGATGCTTTAGGGTAGCCGCCATGTGGAAGGGATACCGTGGAGGGTTTTTGTGAGCCCCTCTTCGCTTGTGAAGAGGCTGAGCCTCCCTCGAGTATTTGATCTGGCCTGTTCGAAAAACTGTCAGGGGGGGCGCTTTTGCTGTACTTTTCTTGAATTAGCTAGAACTGCGATAATCGCTCTTCATTCGAGTTGATCGCTCTTCATTCTGTACTAAGCGTTCGTTTCAATCGAATCGAGTGGTCTTCGTTGATCTGACTTCGGCTTCGGGGCTCGTTTGACACTTCTCGGGCGCTTAAAGTCCCCGAGGAATTGTTCTTTCCAGCTATCCTCGGGGATGCCGTCGGAAAAAAAAACGTGAAAACACTCCGAAGGAAATTCCTTGGGATCCGAGGATTCCCCGGCCAATTCTTCCTTTTGGCCATTGGACCTCACGAGGTTCCTTGGGCAAAAGGAATCCGCGTTTCACGGAGAGGAGAGGGCACATGGGTAGAGAGACGTTACAACCGAGAATCTGGATCGTTGCGGCACCCTATTGGCTGAAGGCCTCAAACACATTTGATTTTTTTTAATTTTTTTTTTCTTGTCTGACATCGTTCGAAGGAAATGTCCTCGGGTGACGTCCCCGAGGACAGGTGGAACGATGGCGGGAATTTCCTTGAAAACCCCCAAGGAAACTTCCTTCGGCCTCGAGGACGCCCCAAGGAGTGTCGAACGAGCCCCTTCGCCACAATTAGCGTTGGTTTGAATTGATTAGGTTTTCCCACGTGGCAGAACAGGTGAGGAGCCTCATTTTCAGGGGGTTACGGGTTGTCGTTTGCTATCTGCCCTTTTCAGGGGGTTTTGATGGGCAGTTAATCCCCTCGTAAGAGGGCAATCAATTCTGCTCATCACAACACATGCTTACAAATGGTTCCTGACTTGTAATTCGGACGCTGGACCCGGTTTCCAGCAGGTGCAGCTCCCCAGCAATAGATTGGAGCCATCTCCCATCAGGTACCTATTCGTGGAAGTTGCTCTTATCACCTCCGCGAATAGGTCCCTTTCAGATGATTTAAAAAAAAAAACAAAAAAAAAAAAAAACGAAAAGCGTTTCGCACACCACTGTAGCAGCGCAGGCAACAAGTGGGGCCCGGCCAAAGGTGGTGTGAGCAAAGCTGTCATATCCCCAAAACAGAGAAAAGAAGGATAAAAATAAAATAAAATATTTAAAAAAAAACAAAAAAAACATATCAATGCAGGAAAGCCCTGCAGTCTTCCCCCGAACACAACACACCCTCATTATGAAAGTATACAAGGCAATGCACCCTTAGGGCTTCGTTAGACACTCCTCGAGACGAGATTTCGAGGAGTTCGTCATCGTTACACCTATCCTCAGAGCCGATTTTCCCAAAAAAAATGTGAAAGTGCTCCGAGGACTAATCCTCGGGCTCCGAGGATTTCCCAGCCAAATCGTCCTCGAGCCCAAAGGACCTCGCGAGGTCCTTCGGAGCCCGAGGATCCGCGAATCACGGGCCGGCGGCAACGACTCCACGACAGAAATTGGAGACACGAGGTGGTCCATTCGTGGTCCAGCGGCCTGCACACGGACATCGCGCCCCCAAACCCCMCCCCCCCCCCTCCTCCAGCACTTGGACGTTCTCCAACGGCCTCCACGAACTTACCGTTGGCAGCGATTCGGCCGACGGCCGTGTTCGTCCTCTGGGCGGCCCTTGCACCGTATTCGGCCAGCTTGTGTCGGGTTGTTGAGCTGCTGGCGGGCTCCACAACGGTCATGTTTACGAAATCGCTGCCGTCCTCTTACGGTCCCCGCACGCACAAATGCGTCCTCTTGTCATGTGCGTCCCGCCAGTGTGTTTGCACGTGTCGCCTCAGCCAGTGGCGGAGTTCGTTTTCCCTGCAGTCCATGGCTGACCTATTTTGCAGGCTGCCTCTGGTGCTGCTCGTCGTTGTGCTGCTAGTCATCGTTGTCATTTTGAACGTCTGTTTTGTCGGGCGTGGTCGTCGTCGAAGATTGACGCCGCGATCGTCGAAGAAGGCATCGACGAAGATGAACAACGTCCACAAGAAGACGGCGGCTTCCAGGGCGGGGGGGGTGTCGTCAACAATGCGTCTGTCGTGTGCGGAAGGAGGCAGGCGGCCATACGACCCCGCGATGTACAGCCACCTGCCTTCGTGGGAGACACCATTGCCTCCGACGGACGACGAAACCGACGATCCTCCATCCGCCACGGTTCCATTGGGCAGCGGTTCCACGCAAGATTGGATGGGGACCCAGCACCACACATCCACCGACGCCTATGTACACCGATCTTTTGGAGGGGTGTGCACCGGCAGGATACGACACAAGGGCGGTCGACCTCAGCTTCGGTCTGAGGCCGGGTAGCTGTGATGACGTCTGGCGCACAGTTGTGGTCAGCCCCGCTTCAGCAAGCTTTGACGCAAGGCCATTGGGGACGACAGGTGGGCTTCCACCAAACGACGACGGGCGCTAGCGTGGGTTGCCCTACGATCGTGGATCGAATTCGGCACGGGTGGGGGCTGTTGGCAGTGTCGGTGTGGCTGCATCCAGGGCGAGGACGACCGGGTCACAACCGTGCAGATCGACGAGGCCTGCTAATGCGACAGACGGGCAAGGAGACGAGGAGTGGTCGGCCACAGAGGTTGTCGGACAACAGGTGTGGGAAGATCAGCGGCGACATTTGAGGCAGTCGACGACGTTCGGCATAACGAGAGGTGTGGCGAGGATCAACGTCGGCGTAGAGGATGCAATCGCCGACAACGACAATGGATAGCCTGAAGATAGCGGAAATGAAGACGGTGCGAACGACCATGATGAAGAAGACGAGGACGGCGAAATGGACATCCGTCTAGTCGGGATGAAACGGGGAGTGCGGTCTGCCCCAAAGAAGTGTAGTGAAGCGCGCGCACGGAGGAAGGGAAAGAAGGGTGCAGAAGACACGTCGGCAGGCGAGGGAAGTAAGAGCAGAGAGTTTTGGTCGGTCGAGCATATGATCGCTCTCGTCCGAGCTAAATGTGACCAGGACGTGCATCTCGCGGGCCTTGGACACAACTACGGGCGGATGAAATCACGAACGTGGAAGTGGGATGACGTGGGGAAGAGGCTAGTGAAGGCCGGGGTGACAACCAGGATGGCCGACGACTGCGGGAAGAAATGGGACAACCTCTATCAGCAGTTCAAATGCGTTCATAAATTCATGGGTTTGTCCGGGAAAGAGAATTTCTTCACTTTAACGCCTGCGCAATGGAGGGAGAAAGACTTCGACTTCCGAATGGATGAGCGTGTGTACTGGGAGATGGAGGCCATGACAAAGGCAGATCACACCGTCCATCCAGCCAACCTGGTGGACACGGGAGCGGCGGGGGGTGTCCAGATGTGCGGTTCTGCGGCTGGACGGCAAGAGTCGGTGCCTAGCGAGGGGGGTGGAGAGGGGTAGGACAACGAGGCGAGATCGACTCGGGATTCAACGTTTACCGACGGGAGTGGTGGAGGGGATGGAAAAAGGAAAAATGTCAGACAACAAACCTTTGAGGCGATTGCAAACATCATGGACAAGCACGGGCAACTGATGGTGACAACAGTGGACTCTGTGAGCAAATGGTAGTGCTCGGTTCTGACGAGGCAGTGTGATATTCTCGAGCGGGAGGTGGACGTCCAGAGACAGCACTACGAAAAGGCCGATTAGGTGAACCTCATGATGTGCAACGCTCTGTTGGAGATTGCGAAAGCGAAATGCAAAGAACCTCGAATGGAATCCACGAACAACATCGAAAATCGGCAGACGACAGAATGATCCTTCGCATGCAAAAGGATACACAGTGTTGAACGCGAACCGAAAAAAATCTCACGAAAGAAATGCATAGTTAAAAAAATCTTAAATATAGGAAAGCTTCGACCACCGCTCGTAAGATGAGACAAGTCCTCTCTGCACGTAGCAAAAACAACAACGCACGACGACGTCCACACACAGGACCTCCATCCCCGACGCCGTCACCAATGCCACTCACCGACATCCCAACCCGCCACTCGACCTGTCCACTGCCCCTCTGTCGATGGACGCACGTCGACACCTACCCTGGAAAGAAGACACTACCCAAATACCGAACTTGCCACAATGGACGGACTGCAGCACTCATCGACACGACGAACAACCACCCCGATGATCGAGGATCGCGAAAAACAGTGCACTGTCCATGCACCGCGGGAAATTGCGAAAGAAGACACCGTACACGATATGAACTGCCTGCACGAAGACGATGGAAGTTGACAGACCATCATTGTGTTTAAGTAATCGATGATGGCGCGATGGATAAGAGAAGTCTGCAGTTCGCACACACGAAGCAGCAGGAGAAGGCCGACGACGATGGCGACGTTGCGGATCACGAGTGTTTCATTCGCTCCGCCAAAGCGTGTCGGAGCGCGAGCGCCTCGTGTGTTGAAGTGGCATTGCTCACTGGCTTGGGGGGAAGTTGAATTCCCAGATCCACACGTCGCCGCACACCATTGCAGTCCACTTCCCGTAGCAGATTCTCGTCGAACTCTATCCCTGCATTGAGAAGAATGTTGTACAGAATGCAGACCGCGGTAAACTGTTGCGGCAGAGTGTCCATGTTCATTTTGTGAGTTCGCAGGAACAGCCTCCACATGCCCTTCAACCTGCCGAACGCTCTCTCCACAGCCCCTCTGGCGACCTTCTGCTTCGTGTCGAATCGTTCCTCGTCGGGATGTTTTGATTCCTCCGTACGGGACCACCACTCATTCCGATGGAGGGTACCCGTTGTCGCCCATGATGTAACCGTTGGTTCTCACCCCGCCCGACAGCGTCACAGGTGGCCCACGGAACAGCGTCCCATCTTCCGCGCGCTTGGACAGGCTGGAGAGCTGGATGATCCTGATGTCGTGGCAGCTCCCTGGATACCCAATGAAAACGTCCAGAACGCGCAGATCGAGGTCGACCACCACCTGCGCAACCACGAAGAAACGGTGTTTGCGGTCGAAGTAGTTCTCTCTGGGCACGTTCGCCGGTTTGTCGACGTAGATGTGTGTGCAATCGACCGCTTCGTGGCAGTTCGAGAAGCCCTTGTCCAGGAATGCCCGCAGCACGACATGTTTTCGCACCCCAATCGGCCACGATATCTTGTCCGCGTACACCCAAGGCAACGCGGATGTCACATCGCGCACCGCGATTATTCCATAGGCTCTCCCCACGCAGAACGACGATGTGCTGTTGTCATACGTCTCTCCTGTCGCCCACCGGCACAGCGCGTACGCGACGATCTGCTCTGTAGCGGTTCCTTGTAGAAGGTAACCTGTCTTTGGAGATGTGGAGCGCAGGCTTCGCTGATCTCCATGAAAACTCGCCTAGGCATGCGAAGCTTCTCTCGGAAGTAGTCCTCACTCGCATCGCAAGTCCTCCCAAGTGCCCCCTGTTTTGCGCTTCATCCACCATCGAGGCGTCACCCGGGGAACGACACCACACCCGATTGCTGCGCAGAGCTGGAAGACGGCCTCCGAAGTGCTGATGCAATCCAGGGCGTCCACCACCCTCTGCACGAGCAGCCTCTGCCGACGCGCGGAAAGCCTGGACTTCATCGTCCCTGCCGCTCTCTCAATCTGGCTGCGGATCACGACGGCAAGCGCGACAGCTGCAACCGCTGTCTTCTCCGTCAGCGACAACACTCCACGACAGCCATCGCCGTCACCCTCCATCACTTCCTTCCAACCTGGACACGAAGCCCGCCACCACACGATCGCCTCCAATGACACCAACTCCGAAACAAGACACGCCTGCGATTCGCGCGCTGCAACCCCTCCCGAGGGATGTGCCCACGGATGTGTCCCGCCGCCGCCGACATCGTGGCCACGGAAACACGAACACACGTGCCCACCGCAGACCGACTGTGTGGGTCGTCAGTTTCGCGCGTCGACAGCAATGACGACTGTCGTCGCGCCACACCCTTCAAGTACGGGACGCGATGGAAACAAACAAGGACAACCAATTTGAAACCCTACACGCCGTGCCCTGCCCTGCCCACCAACGCCCCGCTCCGCCGCGTCAGCGTTGTCATGCAGGTGTGGGAATTCGAATTTCGAATTTCGAAACCGCCGTTTCCTGCGTTCGGGACGTCCACTTCCACGGCCCGTGAAGCGATGCCGCCATGCACCTCCTGGACCATGGACCCTCATCACGGACATCCCGAACCAGAGGACGGACGAACCCTCCCGCGGCCGTCTGTAATATTATGAAACGGGCCACGGAACCGCCCCGAGGATTCGTCCTTGGAGCGCTTCCCCGAGGACAAGTGGAACGACGACTCCAAAAACTTCAAAAATTTCCGAGGATTCATCCTCGGGGCCCGAGGACGCGCCGAGGAGTGTCTAACAAGGCTCTTATTATGAAAGTATACAAGTTATCTTTCCGGTCCGATGCTGTCACAATGAGGGTGTGTTGTGTTGCAGGGAACACATGTAGGCCTCGTGACAATACTGAACACATGCACAAACAACAAAAAATATGGTGGTGTATCTTTCCATGTTCTTTTTTTCGGGGGCCCGAGGGGAAACTGTGGTTGTGGCACACTTTTAGTTTGAAATAGGCAAGAAAAGACAAAGTGGTGCGGATGTCATGGTGTGAGTTTCGAAATGTGCAAAGAGTCTAGCGGGGGTCTAAAGACTCTAAAACTTGCGCCAGTCATTACCAGCAGTGGCACTTGACAGATTTAGGGGGGTCGCCTTTTTTGCACCATAATTTCGGGAACTGCTAAAGTTGCCTATTGCCTATTCTGAACGTCTGGTGTGACTTCAAACTTCTAGAGTACTTGGCAATGCCCCCTTTTTTTTTTCCCTTTTTCTCTTTTTCTATATCTATATCATTAATGTTACTAAAGACTGCAGCATAAGGAATTGAACAGTAAATTTATCTCCAAAAGCACAACCTGGTTGTCCCAGTCCGGAACCAGGACATTGGAGTGCCGCCACCAGTTCCAGAAGGGCTGCGCAAGGTCACACTGCAGCAGAAAGTGCCGACTATCTTCCATGCGCATCCCCGGGCAGACGGTACACAGCGGGCCGGCTTTTTCAGTCCTGCGTGAGCACCAGGTGGCCACTGGAAGGGCCAAATGCATCAACAACCACAGAAGACTGGCGTGTTTACTGTTGGTGAGATCCATAAGCTGTTTCCAGAAAACTGTAAGTGCTTGAGAAAGCCTTGGCAAGGAATCTGCGATCCATTCCATGGCCATCCACCTCTGAGCCACCACCCAGTTTACATCAACCTGTGGCCTCCCCATCTGGTATCCCAATTTGGTAGTGTAGTCGTATAGATAAACCAATTTGTCCGGGTGCTGAGGATGCTGCCATGCGCAGTCTCGGGGATCCACCGGCAGGTTCGAAGACGGAATCTGCAGGCAAAAAGGCCGGGAACTGACAGTGTGCTCTTGTTCAGTGGCACACACTGGCCGTAGTTGTTCCAAAGGGGCCAACGGAATTGCGCCCTCTGCGTACTGCAAAGGTTCCCCCAATGAAAAAGCCTCACCTTGGACCTCCCAACAGAGGACAGCCACTTTTGCCCTGCAGCACTCATGCTGAGGAAACACTCCATGATGCTATTCTTGCGACTCTTTGGAATTTTCGAAATTCGGCAGTTCTCAGGGGGGAACAGCTTACCCCCCCCCCCCATGATCCGGGCAGAGGTGAAATACAATATCGAGGTGGCAATATCGGCTGATTGGGAACTCCGTGTTCAGAAGAAAGGCTGCTCGGCTAAAGCGGTGAAATGGTTTTGTAGCTGATGGGTAGCTTTTGATGGACTGACTGTGTACGGTTGTAGTGATAGTACACAATCAATGCAACACAAGCAGACATGCCGAAACCTGTAATCATGCGAAGAGACAAGACGAAACAAGCACGAAAAGACGAAAGAATGATGAAGTCCCCCGAGCGCAATTATGGCGCAAAATCAGAGTGAAGCACAAATTGGAAAATTGACGCAGAGCGTTATTGATGATAAGGTCGCTGGCGATGACCCGACACGTGTTTCGACCGGCCGCCGGTATCCGTCATCCTCAGGGGCAAGAACGCACGGTAAAGAAAGATGGAAGTACTATAATTACCTATATAGCGAAACTGAGAGTTAGAAATAGCGGAGATTCGAAGAAACATTGAAAACAGACTCAAATAAACCTCCCGTGCAAATGCTCTTCCTAGAAAACTACATTAAATTGGGCCTGATGCGGACCCATGATGAGAAGGCCTGATGTAGCGGCCCAATTGATACTCAAGGGAACAGAATGGACCGCAGGGCAGGCCTACCGAAGAGACCTACCTCTGGCCCACCCAGTAAAACAGTGCACCAGAGGGTCCTACCACCCTGCAATCTTAACATTAAAGTTCAGCACGGCCTTATAGAAATAACAGTCTGGAAAACCTCGACGTCTGAGGGCATACTCACACTAGCACTTTCCAAAATGCATCAGACCCCAATTTCCGCCACACCTGTATGCATCTGGCCGCAATTCCATCCAGAAATAAGTGAAAAAGTCCTAGTGCGAGTATGCCCTGAGTTCCATTTTCGGTGTACAGTTGCTCTGCCGGCAGGAGCGTTTCCTACTTTGTTTTTTTCTGATTTCTTTTTGTGAACTTGCGAAATTGCGAGATTCTGGGCCTCGCTGCACTACTCTTGAATCTTGAGAAATCAAGAGTTCATCACCGCTGCACGAACTCTTGTTGCCGCGTCCTGAAATTCCATTCAAGAGCTGTCAGATTCACTCTCGAAAGCGTTCAGAGTGAGTCATCGCTGCACTAACTGTGGAGAAGTGCTCTTGGTCCGGCCCTTCAAGAGCTGTCAGAAACGGCCCATAGGACGAGCTCTTGAAGTTTCCACAGTTCCCGCCTGCAGGGGCGTTTTTTTTTCAAACGAGGCCGACCAGACCCTTCGTGCGATTTGCAAATTCAAGAGTTGGCCTCCAGTCTCGGTGGACAAATCGTCGCTGCCCTGTCCTGTAGTGTCTTTTCAGTTTTGTCCTACAGTCAAGAATGCCGGCGAGAGTCGAGAGTCCGCAGTAAGTGCAGCGAAGACAGCACTTGATGCCAATCCAGGAGTCTGACAGCGCTAGACTTACTCTTGAACACCATCGAAGGAGTCAGAATACAGGGAGAAGAAGTTACCGAAATGATTAAACAGTATGTCCAAGATGAACTGCAGGCACATTGGTTGAAGGTGAAATCACAATTGGATACTAGTTTCCGCACAGAAAAGGACATAGCCCAAGCTATTAAACAATTCTCAGGGGACTGGTTGGGGTCTGAGCAAGGGGGTTGGATAGCCTATATTCGATGGGAAAAATCCCCGGAGCACAGTCAAGACGAGCCAAGAAGAGATTACGCCCTTTGTTTCAAGGAATGGACTAGGACAAACCCTGTTATACCGCTGCGCCGCGCCTCGGAATTCCCTGACCTCTTCCCGCCTCATGGGCTTTCAATCGTGGATCTGCAATGGTATGGAACAGATTAATTTCATAATAGATTGGAAAGTGGGGAAGGAAGGTGACGGGTGGGGGCAGAGGAGGAAGGGAAGAATTAGCCCTTAGCAACGGTAGCAGCAGTAGCAACAGCCTTTTCCCCCTACTTTGCAAAATCCTGCACAGTTAATCCTCTGGATACCAGAGTAATCAATGCTGGCAGGCGTTTTGTCTGTTACTTTCTCTGTAAGAAAGATGTATTCAAGGGACGCTGGACCCGGTTTCCAGCAAATATAGAGAAGGATAAAGAATAGGGCCTAGGGTTTTAGGAATAGGAGTCTGAAGCGACCCACAGAGACAAATAGAGCCAGTAGTCACATCTAGCTGCAAACCAGTCAGCAAACAAGGCAGCTTAGCGACTCCAGAACTTAAATCTGATCAGCCAGCCGAATAGCTGAGAGGAGTAAGCTAGTCGAGCCTCATTTTACAAGACGTGCTTCCATCAGAGTTAGCAGAAAACAGCTGATCCGCAATACGCAGAAACTAGGTCATACAGGCTAACTTAGGCAGGGGTAAAGGGTGGTACATCCTTCCATAAAAGGAAGTACTAATCAATGCTGTCCACTTGGGCCTCC
The DNA here is from genome assembly GCA_003427395.1 of Chara braunii. Classification (NCBI taxonomy): domain Eukaryota; kingdom Viridiplantae; phylum Streptophyta; class Charophyceae; order Charales; family Characeae; genus Chara; species Chara braunii. The sequence continues at coordinate 2,663,425 of BFEA01000104.1, read as the reverse complement.
CAACCATAATGGGGAGGAGCGTGCGTGGTAAATTTTGTTTCATCCTTGACTTGCCGGGGGAATAGGAACCGGACTGTTGCTCCCCAGAATGGTACGAGCCAGAACCGAGAGGTTAAAAAAAAAAAAAAAAAAAAAAAAAAAACTTACTCTTGAAATTTTTAATGTGTCTAGCGTAGTGCAGCGAGGCCCTGTAATACGTACAACTGGTGGAAGAGACCAGGAGAAGCAGGAATTGTGCCCTTGACACAGTCGTGGCATGCGCTCTGCCTGGCCGGAGAGCCTCGCTCAGCTCAGGGCTGTGGCGACTTGTTGTAAGGGACGTCGGGCCCGTTTCCCGGCTTTGACATCAATAAATGATTGATCTTGAAGTTCTTTAAAAAAAAAAAAAAAAAAACAATTGCGAGATTGTGTACTTGTAAATCTCTGAATTAGCGACGTTCTGTGACCCTTTGTACATATGTACGAGTAGATGGGGTGAGGTGGACTGCATAATGGCCAGTGTAGATAAGTGTCAGAAGATCTTTTGACACTCAGGGCACATTCACACTACGGTAACCACGCATTTTCGCAAAACCGCAAATTTTATGTAGTTTTTCGGGTCACAAGAGGCACGTATTTTGCGTGTTCACACAAAAGGGCACGTAAATGTCAGCGGCCTGGACAGCTGCGGGCATATTTTGCGGGGACCTCCAGATGTCCCCGCAAATCGTATTTCGTTTTCCTCTACTGCTTTCTGGAAGCAAAAAAAAAAAAAAAAAAAGGTGCAGACAACGTAATTTCGCATCTCAAGGCCAGGTCGCGACCCTGTCTTTTCTGCTTTGGGCAACAAACGGGTGACCAGTGTGACCTGCAGGTGCCATATAAACGCAAATTCACATACGTAAAATTTGCGGAAGTACGTGCTAGTGTGAGTATGCCCTCAGATAGGATAATGAGATAGGATATAGTTACCTTTTATAGCATTGTGGCCTTTCAGATAGTGACATATGTGACTGACTTTGTTGCTGACTGTGTGGAAACTCAGATAGGATATGGTTAGCCTTGACAGGATGGTAGTTCTTTTTTGTGCCTTGGGCAATGCTTGTTTTCTCCTTTCTTTCCTTTTTGCAACTTGGGCCTTTTAGTCCGGGGGGGGCGGGTGTGGCGGGGGATGGGGTTGGCTGGAAGTGCCTTTCTCAGCCTCGTGTGGCTGCAGCATTCATGTAAGGGACACCGGGCCCGTTTCCCAGCTTAAAAAAAAAAAAAAGAAAAAAAAAAGGGGAAAACAGCCACAGGCTTGTGAAAAAGAAAAACAGTAAATTTATCTAATTTGTCGCATGAATAAACTGTAAACCGAAAAAAAAAATAAAACAGAAAAATTAGAGGACGATTATTGTAGGCCCTATTTTTGTCAGATTCTCTACGCCTCAATGTTCATGGCACTTCATGCGAGAGCTTTTCATGGCCCAGGGGGGGGGGGGGGGGGGGGAGACTGCAGCGGGTCATTCCTTTTTCGCTTTTTCTATATCTATATATACTATTACTAAAGACTGCAGTGGGGCTCTTCCGCGAGGCCCCACTGCCTGTCTTGGGAAAACAGAGGGACAGAGGGGCGGGCCCAGCAGAGACGGTGGGTGGATTTGCGTTGGAGGGATGTCGCTATGCACGTGTTCGACTACGGGCCTCGCCACACAGCCTTCAGAATGACGGCATTTTCCGAAATGTGTAAGACTTCATTTGAACGGCACCCCCCGCTTTGCATCACAGACATTTGAAACAACGAGGCCTTCCCATATGCGCATTAGGACCTCGCTCCACTACTCTCTACATGTGCAAAATTAGATTGTGAATCTTCGGCTAGAACATGGAAAGATAAACCACCATCATTTTTGTCCTTTGTGCATGTCGAGGTAGTGGAGCCAGGCCCTTGTAATTGCCCCCCCCCCCCCCCCCCCCCCCCCCTTTTTTTTTTTTTTTTTTTTTTTTTTTTTTTTTTTAATTTTTTTAAAGCCCCTAGTTTGTCGTCCTTTCCTCCCTTTTTTTTGCTAGTAGGTCGTTTCGCGCCATTTTCACAAGAACACTCACGGGCTTTTGAAGAAACGCTCGTGACAGGCGGGAGGATCTGGCCCCTTAGAAATGACTTTCAACACGAAACTATCTGACACGTTTCGAAACGTTTCCGCTGACATTTGTTTCGAAAGCCTGTTTGGGTGCTTTGGGACGTCCTATAGGGGCTCTCCACACCACTGTCGAAAACACGATCTTCGATAGTTTCTCTTCGCCACACAGCCTGTCAAAATTGAAGATGGGAAGACGTCCTATAGGGGCTCTCCACACCACTGTCGAAAACACGATCTTCGATAGTTTCTCTTCGCTACACAGCCTGTCAAAATTGAAGACGGGAAGAAAATCCGCAAGTTGTCAGAGAATGCTTCTCGACACCTCCTGTCGAAAGTTCATGAATCGGATTCCCCAGCCTGCAACTCCGATGCTTTCAACAGTCCTCGGCTGCATGGTCGGCTTCTCCTGAAATTTGGTGAGTGGGCGTGAGGTCGGGATGGACAAATCCTTGCCGTACCCTCAGGCGCGTTTGTCTTTTTCCATCTTGCATGCACAAGTGCATCCACTCTACAGTGCTGTGTGGTAGAGGGGGGCAAACTGTAGAAGGGAGGCTGTCAAATTTATTCTGACAGCCGTGGAAAAATTTAGCCTTTCGACAGTGGTGTGGCGAGCCCCTTAAAATTGGAACGATACAGAGAAGATTAGCATGGCCCCTGCTCTTATCACCACACCTAGCATCCGATCCGGCTGATTCTGACAAAAAAAAAAAAAAAAAAAAAAAGCATGGCCCCTGCGCAAAACAAAAAAAAAAGGAAAAAAAAAGAAGAAGAAGAAAAAAGAAGCAAGGAAGGACAGGCATCCCAAGGATGACACTCATAGGGCATCGCCACACCACTCTCCAAATGTGCAAAATGAGAACGACCTTCGTGCTAGAACATGGTCAGATGCGGCCGCCCCATTTTTGTCTTTTCCGCTTTTCGAGAGTGGTGTAGCGAGGCCCATAAAAAGACGCGGTATCTTTGGGTCTCTCTCCACTTCTTTTTTTTTTTTTTGACAAAATGCTCCAATTTATTCATGGGGAGTAGCATCTGGTGGGAACGGGGCCCAGGGTCCCATATAGAAATACACAAGTATTAAAGCACCGGGGCCATTACTTGGCTGAGAAAACTCTGAGAAAAAAGAGATCTCGCTCCACTACTGTCCGCTATACACAATTTCGTACAGTTGCCGTACAGCTGTCATAGCCGTACGTCCCTCCACTTAGGGCCTCGCCACACCAATCTCGAAACAGCAAAATTTTCGACAAGTGTCAGAGTGTTTTCGACATTCGGCCTTTCGACAAAATCCCCGCGTTTGCCACACAGGCAATGTAGAACACAAGGGATGTCGAGGCACTGCACCCGTTGCCTTTCGTTCGACATTGCTGTGTGGCGGAGGCGGGGAATTTGTCGAAGCCTCGGTCCCCGAGGTTCCAATGTCCCGGCACCTCCCGACAGCCATCCATAGCGGCACACTTTCAGCGCGATGTTGTGGAAGACGGGCAGAGCATGGGGGGGGCGGGGGGAAGGGGGACGTTGGATACGCGATTTAATTCGGCCGGAAACGTGGAAAGATACACGGACAAAGTTTTTTATTTTATTTTTTCGTTGTTTTGGGGCTCGCCACACCTATCCCCAAAACTCTTTTTTTTTGGAGAGCGCTCTCCAACGCGGAAGTGGGCGAAAATCCCTTCTGGAGGCGTCCTCACCACACTGCACTCTCCAATGAATTTTTGGATAGCGCTCTCCAACGTGGAAGTTGGCGAAAATCCCTTCGGGAGGCGTCGTCGCCACACTGCACTCTCCAAGGTAGAGCGAAATCTCGCACGCACAAGACCGGGATCCTCGACTGTGCACATTACGCGACGGGGCTGGCATGGTCCCAAGGCACCTCCACGGTTGGAGAGCGCTCTCTAACCGTACACGACAAATTGCAGGCCGCAGACACTTGTCGGTCGAGGCACACTCGTGAGTTTCGGGTGGGTTTGGGTTGTCCTTCGGAGCGCTCTCCAAACGAGCGCGTGTGCAGGCGGGCAGAGGGTCGAATTTGGAGAACGCTCTCCAAACCCGCCTTCTGACAGCTCTCCAAAAAAAAATTGACGGCCACTTTTGGGAGTGGGTGTGGCGGTGATCCCGCTCTCCAAAACCCGGTTTTCGGGATAGGCGTGGCGAGCCCCTTTTTCTTTTTTTTCCGCTCACATTTGCGGAGGCAGTGACCCGACGCTCGAACACGGCACTTTACAGTGTTCGCGACTGAATTCGGCCCGAAACGTGGAAAGATACACGGACAAAGGTTATACTTTTTTTTTCATTGTTTTTCTTTTTTTCGGCTCACATTTGCGGAGGCAGTGAAGTGAGGCCCGAACACAGCACTTCGAAGTGTTCGCACTTTGCACTCACGGGTCCGTCGCCTCTGTGAAGTATAGAAAGGAACTTCCAGTGGGGTCCGTAGTGGGTTCACTTCTTGCCGGTGCACTGGGCCATACCAGAGGGCCACAGTGTGTGAGGGAGGCTACAGTGGAGAGCTTGTCCTGAGGGCCACATCGTCCACTGACTTTCCGTTGCGGACGACTACAACTGAGACTTGTGAGGGAGGCTGCGAACAAAGGCCACCAGTGTCCTAGGAGTCTTGGCTACAGGTCACAGTCATGCCAGCCGCCATAGCTGAGATTCCCTGAGAATGACTTCGAAACTAGAACATGACGGGCCAACGAAAACAAAGCGAAATAGTTGCGCCATAAACACACCACAATAAAAGAAACATGGAGAGTGAACTCAGTCAAACAATGTATGAAGAAAGTGTGCAATCGTCAAAACACATCGATAGAAAAATAAAAGGAAAAAAAAACAAAAACTACACCTACTGCACCTATGTGTGAAGAAAGTGTGCAATCGCCTGAGACATCGATAGGAAAAAAAAACGAAAAAAAAGAAAAAACTGCACCTACTGCACCTATGTATGAAGACAATGTGCAATCTCATGAAACATCAATAAGAATAGACATCCAGTCATGACGAGCTTCACATACTGCAGTAACTGCACCTATAAACACATGACCTCATCTGAAGTATTAAAGGTACTATACGCTACTGAGAAATAGAGGACGAAAGAGGACCAATGGTAGGACTAAGCATCATCGTCGTCCACAATGTCCTTCCTCCTCCTCTGTGGCTCCACACTAGTGGTAGCATCCCCGCCACCTGTGCCACCTACCGGCCCGTGCGCCGTGTCCGGAGCATGAATCCCTCTCTGTGCTGCCACTTCGACCCTGCCCCATGCTCGAAGAAGGTCGTATACCGAAACCCTCTTCCGCTGGCCAACAAGCATCTCCAAATCGTCGGTACCCGACTCCCAGCCGACGGGTGTCTGTGATGATCGCTGCATCCTCAATGCCCTCACATCCACCCCCAATATACGTCCGACCATGCTGCTCCCGAGGGGGCAACTGTGCTCGCCGTGCTCCTCCCTAGCGGTAGTGGAAGTCCGCCCTCCAGGACGTGGCACAACCGCCTCAGCAGGTGCGCTCATTGGTTGCTCCGTCCCTCGGGTAGAGGCCCTCTCCCGCCAACCTACTGCGGGAGGCCGCATCCTTGTCACCCTCAACCCCTCCGTACGTCCAATCGCCCTCCCGACTATGGAATCTTGCCAGCTGCGTGCGCAACGTCTGCTACAAATCCTCGTCATCGCCAGTCTGCTGGCGAAGGTATCGCAGTGCCTCCTCAACCAGTGTCTTGTCGTGCTCGGTCTGCCTCGCCGCTCCGAAAAACGTGACGTTCCTGCGGCGCGGGTTGAGGAGGTGGGCCATGCAATGTGTTGGTTCCAACATATGATCCACCCGCGCCTGACAAGCCTGAACGATGATGTGGAGCTCCTCGTTCGACGTCTTGTTTAGTCTAGCTCTGGCCATCCTGTCAACCATGGTAAGCGCCCACGACCACATGCCAGTCATGACACACCCCCTCTGTCCAAACGGCGTAGCAACTGCATCACAAACGTCATCAGCTCCACAATGTCCTCCACGTGCTCCCAAAATGGCGCGTACTGCACCTGATGATGCACCTACTTAACGTGCACGAAAATGGACCTCCTCCATGCAGTCCGCAACCAATCATCGTTCGTCATCAACGCCTCCAACGCTCTACGATGATCCAACAACCTCTCCAACATAAAATAGTGTGTGGCAAACCTCGTCTGCGCAGAGTACGCAAGCTCTCTGCCTCACCGTTAAGCCAGGGGTGGTGCAGCGCTGGAACTGACCACAACTTCGGAGGCGGAAGACGGGTGGGCGACAGAGTATCGTCGATAAAGACTGAGAGTTGTCCCGTGCTCTCTGATGAAACGCACGACCGCTCGAGCCCTGATGATGCTCCCTCTTCCAATCTTCCCGTTGGTGTCGTCCTTCGCGATGTCTAACAACAACAAGTTGCAGACATGGACCGCACAAGGAAGCCAAGTGATGCGGTTGTACTTGACCTTTCACAAGGAGTTTGGAAGCAGCCACATACGCCGACGTAGAGTCAGTGCAAATGACGTTGACATTTTCCTATGTGTCCCCGCAAGCCGCGGTCACCGCGGGCATGACCGCGGCCCATGCGGTCGACCGCGAGCCCGCGGTCATGACCGCCGCGGCCGCGGTTGAAAAAGGCTTGCCGCGGGCGAGGGGGAGGGGGTACTGGAGGTCGGGGTCGGGATTCTGGGGGCGCACCCCAGGCCCCATGCCCCCGCATTGAAAAAAAACCAAAAAAAATAAAAACGGGTGGGTCCATTTTAGGGGGGGGGAGAAAAATAATGAACCCCTTATCGTTTTTTTTTTTTTTTTTTTTTTTTT
>BFEA01000104.1:2626603-2642111 GCA_003427395.1 Chara braunii | reverse complement strand
CCTAACCCCTCAACCGCTCCTCCTCCCTCCGCCGCTCCTACCCCCTCCCCCGCCCCTCCGCCGCTCCTCCGCCCAACCCTGCTCCTAACCCCTTCGTTGCTGATGAGAAACTCGTCAATCAATCAATCAATCAAGAATGGGGGGGGGGAGAGACGATTCCCAAATGGAATCGATTACATAATGGATTCCATTTTCGAATCGCCTCCCAGAGGCACCAGGGCACGACCAATCAATCAATCCATCCCTTTCGCCCCTCCCCCACCCAAATACATGATTGATTGATTGATTGATTGATTGATTGATTGATTGATTGATTGATTGATTGATTGATTGATTGATTGATTGATTAATTAATTGATCGATTGATTGATTGATTAATTAATTGATTGATTGCCTCCACGACGACATTCCGAAATTGAATCGAATATGTAATCGATTCAATTTCGGAATCTCGTCGCGGAGGCAACTGACGTGGCTTAATTACAGTAACTGTGTTGTTTGATTGTGGGGCACGCTAACCCAATTGTTATTTGCGGGGGATTTTTCTTTCTGTTTTTGTGGGGACAAAGTTGATGATGGCCAATTGGGAATTGGTTTTTTTGCTCTTCTGCCCTTTTTAGAGCCTGGCCAATTTTCATTTCTTATATGGTCTCTCGATTAGACTGGTGGACGACCTCACATTTTTTGCAAACTATTATGTTATTGACGTGGCTTCATCAGGTGCCTTCAGTTTGGAAAGAAACCTGTTTTTTTAATATGTTGTTGTGCAACATGGATCGCAGGCTAACTGTGTTTTCTAAAAGAACAGTTTTTTCTTGTCTTGTTGTGACACTTAAACCTTAGGTCTAAATCTTGTACTCAAAACTAGTTTACGAATAAATGTATAGCATAATTTGGCAAAATGGACTTTCGTTTCGGTCCAGTTTTCACGAAGTGCATGTTCTATACTAATTTAAGAGCCTCAATAAACTTGGGAAAGTTGGGAAAAGCCTGCACCCCCACTTCGAAAGAGAAAGTATTACCCAACTTTGTTATCGGTCGATGTAGCTTCTGCGTTGTTCAGCTGTTGGGACTCCCGGGTAAGCTTCTCCTGGTCCATAGGCCCTGTCCCCTTCCCTTGTTCTTCGCTGTCGCCCTTCTTGTCTACTTTGACAGTGGAATCCCAGGATCACCCTTGGGATTCTCGGTACCACACATCCTCTTCTTCCTCGTATGTCTGAGGAGCATCCCCTTCCTACCCTTCACCGTAGCGATTTCTTCTGACTATGCCCCTTTCTTTTGCTTCACCTCTCTTCTCCCTTCTACCTCCACGCACCTTCCCTCCTCTTCATTCCCTCTACCTCACGTAACCGATGAGAACATCGGTCTTCCATGCACACAGCCTCTTTCATCGCTATTGAAGACTCACCGCGTCAGCGCTAATTCCCTGCCCTAATCGCGCTTAAGCGGTAAGCGCCGCCAAAGCGACGCTTAGCGCTCGGATTAGCGCTACCGGTTCGGCCGCCGTTCGTGCTTTTTTCCCCTCCGAGGCCCTTTTCTCCAATCAGGTGTTGGATTTTAGTCCAGCAAGAGGAATGTCCAGCACACAACTGCTGTCCTGGCAATCTCCAATCCTAGGAAAAAGAATGGAAAAAGAAAACCAAAACACTTGTTTGAATGTGTAGGAGGGCTACGTTATGGCATTGGTTACCTTGTGGACATTGTTTGACAACGCAGACATCTGTGGTGGACGGAGGGGCTGTGAGCCTGTGGTCGGGGATGGGTTTGGCCAAGAGTTCCTTGCCCCGTCCCATGTGGCGGCAGTGCAACTATAAGGGATGCCGGACCCAGTTTTCTTCTTGTGTAATAAAGTTTTTTTTTTTTTTTTTTTTTCCAGTTCATAGAGTGGCAGAGAATCATGGGTGGAGGACGGAGAGGCGATGGAACAAATTTGGACATTGATTCATTATGAGCTGGCGACACAATGGAAGAAAACTAAAGACAAGCTCGACCAAATGTCCTCCTGGGGAGACATGAACCGGATTATTGCTACCTTCTGATGACTGGCTGGGGGGGGAAGGGAGGGATGGGTGGCAGCAGTAAAGTGGACCGGTCGCCAGACAGAGGGAGAACCACGAGGGGCCCGAACAGAGATAATAAGGGATTATCAGTTGATCTCTCACGACTGGACCAAGATAGACCCCAACTCCCCGTTACGTCCCGCCCAGGACTTTGCAGACCCATTCCCACCCCATCCGTTTTCCCTAGCAGAACTCCTGCCGCCTGCATAAGCTCGGACTGAAAAGCGTCAAGCCTCAGAATACTTCAGCTGTAGCCTGGTTTTCAGCCGGTTTTCTGTCGCACCTTCAGCCTGTTTTCGGTCGCTCTTYGAAGGCCCMTTGTCKTGGTTGGCCAAGGCTARGGGAGGGAGGGAGGTCAGCGCMGCTCAGTGCAGCCTAGTTCTGCCTGGTTTCTTAGCCAGTTTTCTGGTGCTCTGTTGCTCCTTGTTGCTCCTTGCTCAGAATACTTCAGCAGCTCAGAACAGCCTAGCTCTAGTTCAGCCTGGCTCCTAGCCTGTCTGCTGTCACTCTTTCAGCCTGCTTTCTGCCGCTCTTCGAGTACCATTTGCTTTGGTTGACTGAGGTTGACTGAGGTTAGGGGAGGGAGGGGGGTCAGCACCGCTCAGAGCAGCCTAGTTCAGTCTGGCGTCTCAGCTTTCCAACTGGTTTTTCAGCCTGTTTTGTTGTTGCTCTTCGTCCCTTCATTGCTCTTCGGTCTTTCCAGTCCGTCCATTTTTGTGCAGTTGCCCCGGTCATTCTACAGTTTGCTTCAGTTGTTTCCAATCACGTGCAAACACTTGCTATGATAGATGTGCCCGACACGATTGGTGCCAAGAGGATAGCAGAGGATAATAGGTGGTGGGTGGAGGCTAGAGGAGGGAGGGAGGGAGACCCCACCGGTGCCCCCCGGTGCCCCCCGGTGCCCCCCCCCCAATACCCGACTGTGGGGCAGGCTAGGTAGGGAAGAATAGATTGAATATGGGATGCTGGACCCGGTTTCCAGCACATTGGCGCCACTGCATTGATGTATTGTTTTGCAAAGATGTACTTAAGGGACGCTGGACCTGGTTTCCAGCAGGTGCTGCTCCCCACCAATAGATGGAGCGGCCCGCTAGGCAAAGCCTCAATCCCAGTGGGTCTCCTACCACCACCAGGATAGAGGTCTTGCGCAAGGGCCTTATTTCAACGAAAAAAAAAAAAAAAAAAAAAAGTGGCAGAGAATCACACACCTGTCTCTTATACACATCTAGATGTGTATAAGAGACAGGTCTAGCGCCGCCGTCTTCTTCTAAAGCGGGCCCTGTGCCCAAGGCTGATATTACCAATAAGAAGATTGAGGCCGGGGTCCTCACAGTCTACCCGGAGTGACCGAACAGAATCTGCTGGGATCCGAGCTCAACGTCCCTCATATGATGATGATGATGATAAACTTCTGCTCATTTAATGACAACTATGAGATGTGCCTCTTAACCCTGTCGGGCGCCAAATATACAATTACCCTTAGCACCCCAAATGTGAGATGTGCCTCTTCACCCTGCCGGGCGCCAGATATACAATTACCCTTAGCACCCCAAACCCTTTTTTGCAAAAATATAAGCAATTAATTTCACCCCTCCTCGCTATCAAACCACTGTAATTCTACCATAGCAAGCTGAGAATGGAGAAAGGGATCTGCAAAACAGCTTGGAGATCTAAGTGAAGACCCTGGTTGTAGCGTGAACCAGTCCCAGAAGCAAAGATGGAAGTTCTTCTCGAGAGGTTCTTCCAACCCTTCCCTTCCTGGCCACTCCACCTCTCCCAGACCCTTCTCTTGAGATCTCCCCAGCCAGTTCAGAACAAATTTTTGAATTCCTTCTTGAATGTCCTTCTTCTGATGTAGTTTCATGAACCTTGATTTAGTCTTTTCCCATTGTGCTCTGATTCCAGTCTGAATAAATTGCACAATTATCTCTGAGATTTCTCCCCCTTCCAAGGCCACGTTTTCTCTAGTTAGGACACAACGTTTATACCATAGGGCCCATAATATTGTCTTTCTTCCTAAACTAAACAAATTACTCTGAAACTCATCTGAAACTTAGAGAGTTGGAATTCTATAGGTTCCCAGTAACCCAGCAAGATGGCTCGCCATTCCCACGGCCAGTCTATCCCAGTTAGACTCCTCCAAGTGCAGTCCCATCTTCGCCATAAAAGGACTGCACCTGGACACTGCATGAAGACGTGTTCAATAGTTTCACAAATTCTTCGATTAGGAAAAGTGGAGTGACAAGACTTACACCATGGGGAGGCTAAACCTCTTCGTTCTAAACTTGAATGATCAATTATCCAGTCATTTGTCGGCAAACACCTGTGAATAATCTGTCATTGAAGGGAGACAAACGTAGCTGGTCTTTGTTTTAAATTGTTGAAGAGTTTAATATTTTTAAAAGTATTTCTATGAATATTGAAGTATCTTGACCATCGTTCTTGCACTATTGCCGCTACGTCCACCCTTGGTCTGAGGAGACGATAAGCAGCCTTGACTGCCATGGAATGTAGAGTTCATGGTTTCCTTTTCTTACTTGTCTGTCAGATCCACTCCACTTATTTGTTAAAAAGCAGAAAAGCACTCGAATCCTGTAAAGATCCAGGAATGAGACGGATTTTACCTGAGCGTTATGGGAAGGATGTAAGACACCATCTTTAGTCATCTTACAAATACTCACAATAGCCTCTTCTGCGTGAGTGTAAATGATCTGCCCCACCTCCCATTGTTCTGCATCAGTTCCTACTACCCAATCACCCTCTTTGAAGAAGATTCCTTTCTTTAGCGTCCAAACCCACGCTAAGGGAATAGAGTAGATGATCTGTTCCAAGTTTTTTGATAGTTGGTGGGCATACCTGAGTCTACCTCTTAATTGTTCGTCTGTCATCCAATCCTTGTTTCTCGTATCCCATATGTCTTTAACCCTTAACACTCCTCTTTTAACCCACAGGGACCAAGGGGGATCGGAACTCTTGAATACAACACCATGTTGGTCTGTGATCCATGTGTTGCCGAAGAGGGGTTGTCTTAGTACCTCCTCATATCGCGAGGGGAATGGCCTGTTAGGTAGGGGCAAACTGCGCTATGTTTTTATTAACGACACCCATAAGTTGTCTAGCAGTAAGTCACTTCTAGCCGCTCCCCTTAATCCATGTTCCCTGGATAGTGTCTTTCCCCTTGGAATGCTCCAAAATAAATCCTCGATCCACGTGAGAGGATGAGTGTCTTCTGTGGTTAGTGGCGCCAATCTTCGGATTTGTTCCAGAGCCATTGGCTGTCAGGGCTTATCGTTAGAAAAAATCAGATCCTTTATTCACTGGAGTGCTAGCGATTAACATTGTATAGTCGGATCAAGAAGCCTTAATCCTCCCCGGAGTTTAGGCTGAATAAGGGAAAACCACGCTACTCTAGGTATTACGTTTTCTAATTCATGGTTGCCCCTCCAAAGAAATGCCGCCAACAGTTTCTTTAGTTCTTTTGTACTTGACTTAGTTAATGCCCATAATGCGGATTTATACCATATGGAGGCTAAGACCACATTACTAATAATCAATGCTCTTCCAAACAATGAGGTTTGCTGATTCTTCCATTTATTCATTTTGTCAATCGCCGGACGGGAAATCCAATCATCATTCGAAATTGGTTTGCCTAGTGTCGTAAGAGTGATCCCTAACACCCTCACAGGAGCTTCTAATGGAAACCACTTTACTCTCGGGTGTTCTGGGGGGCGATCCTCGTTTGAATGGATCCACCAACTCAGAGTCTTATTTCCCCAATTGATCATCATATTCGACACCCCTGAGAATCGATCCATTAACACCTTAATCTCTTCCATATTAGTACTTGAGGCTTCCATTATTATTGTAAGGTCATCTGCAAACATAGAAGCAATAGGGATAATTTCGTCAGGAATTTCCGAGATCTTAAGTCGCTTAAGATTTTGATTAGCCCTAAGATTTGCTCCCAATGCTTCCATGATTATTACGAACAGGAATGGAGCTAAATGATCCCCTTGCCTTACCGATCATTGGAGGCGCAAAGGTGATGAAAGAAGACCATTAACCTGTATTCTCGTGGTAGCACTTGTATGCAAAATCTTTACCCATTGACGCAGTTTTGGTCCAAAATTCATTTTTTCTAGACAAGCATCTAGAAACTTCCAGTCTACTTGGTCATAGGCCTTTTCAAAGTCTATGAATACTATTGCTGCATTTTGTTTAGACTGGCGAGAAAGTTTGACCATTTCTTTGATCAGGAGAATGTTATCTTGACTGTGTCTTCCTTTTATGAACCTAGTCTGAGATGGATGTATGATATCTTCCATTATAGGAATGAGACGATTAGCTAATGTCTTTGATAACATCTTATACACCACTGGTAGGAGTGTTATCGGCCTATAATTTCTAATGTTCGTTTTGTCGCCTTTCTTATATAGTAGCGTAAGGATGCCTTCCCCTACTAATTCCCTCATCCAACCCATTTCCTGGACTGCTTCAAAATATTTCATCAGATCAGAAGAGAAGGTATTCCACATGGTTTTTCGAAATTCCTTGGGTAGACCATCTATCCCAGGAGTTTTGTCTTCCGCCATTTGTAGCAACGCTGTCCATATTTCCTCCTTTGTTAAGGGGCGGTTCAGTTTTTCTTTTTGCTCTTCTGTGAGAGTTTGAGACAAAGGAACTAAAAATTGTTTTACAGCTAAGTCCTCTTCTTGTTGTCTTGTAGAGTCATTTGAGGAAGTATAAAGGTCTTTGAAAAAATCATATGCAATTTTCAGACTACCCGCGGAAGAATACGTTTGGGAAGAATCCCTAGGTGCTGATGGATTCACCAAGGCGTCTATGCATGAACGTCTAGTCCTTGTGCGTGCTAAAGCAAAAAAAGATGCATCCATTTGTCCTTCATTCAAAAACTTTGAAAGTTTGTCTCTGACTATATAACCCCGCCAACGATGTTGGGCAAAGGTAAAGAGTTGGTTTCTGAGATCTTGGACATCCATCGTTTGAAGATCTTTTTCAGTATTCTCTTGAGATTCATAATTAAGGATTTGTTCTTGGGTGTTCATTTCTTGTTGAAATCTATTCTTAGCTTATAGTTTAGAATATTCATTGCATTTTTTTGCTAGGAATGCCAGACCATTATTAAACCATGATACGTACGAACTTTGTTGGGGTTTAGTTGTGTGTCAGTATTCCCACACATCCTTTATGTACTGCCTAAATTTAATACTAGCTAGCAAGGATGTGTTAAGTTTATAGAAACTTTTCCCTCGATCAAGTTTCTTTTTGAGCTGTAACAGCACCGCACACATCTTATGATCCGCCCCCGGCCATGGGCTAAGTGGAAAAATTGCTGCCCAAACTAACGCATGTTCTAGATCTTCTGACATCAGGATGATGTCTATTCTAGATCTGGATTGATGTGGGCTGCCATTATTCCTTATGCAAGTAAACAGTCTTTTTTGTGGGAAAATACGGCGTTAAGTGTCAGAAAGTCTCTCCTCCTCACACAAAGTTTGAATGATTTTTTCATCCTCTTCTATGTATGAGGGGCAAGGAGAGGGGGTCTTCCATCGATCTAACCATCTATCTGGCACTGCATTAAAGTCCCCAACCATAATAATTGGGATCCCACTGGGGATCTGGGACCTAATCATTGGGAAGAAATTAACCCTCTTATGAACATCATTAGGGCTATAGATATTAATTACACATATGATTTCCAAATCCAACTTTACTTGAGCAGAAACCCATCTCCCCTGCTCCTTATCCACCGTCCAATGTACTACCTCTACCCTGGAGAATGTATTTTCTGAAAGGGCCACACAATTTCATCCTTCCCACTCCCTCTCTACAGTTGCTCCTTATCCACCGTCCAATGTAATACCTCTCCCCTGCTTCTTATCCACCCCTCCTGAACCACTTCTTTGCGCCGGAGAATGTATTTTCTGAAAGGGCCACACAATTTATGCGTACGCTCATGAGCTGGGGAGGAGGTAAGGTGAGTTTCCTGAATGCAAATTAGGTTTGGCCATGAACGACCTCCGACTCCTTTCAATTGTTCCATTATGGCTTTCCTTTTTTCGGAATCCGCTGTAGATAACCCATTTACATTTACCGTTCTGAGATCTAGGTCCGTTGTAGTAGCCGCATGATGCTTTGAAGGATTTTTCCCATAGAATGCGTGAAGTGCTTCCATTGCAACAGACCAATTTTCCTATTACCACCCACTCTGTCCCCTAAAGTTTAATCCAATTACCGCTATCGAGGTCAGAATTCAGGTGGAGAATACCCTTACGCAGAATGGAGCATAGAAATGCCACCACATCTGACACCGTCCAGACTGCGTTGGCTTTGATCTTGAGAATTTGTACCTCCAACAGGGCTGCATGGGTGTACCACTTAAGGCCTGCCTCTTTTTGTTCTTCAAATCGAACAAAGGTGTCTCTTTTTGCCATTTGTGCCTTCTCTCCAATTTCAGTATGTGTCGCCTGAGAGCCAGGATCGTAGTGTTTTGCAAGGAAATCGTGCAAATCCCTCTTGAAGATCTTATCCCCAACACTCTGATATTCCACGTAAGTAGTCCAGCCCCTCAGGGTAAACCCCCCATATTGATCTTGACCCACAGGAGAGAGCCCTATCTCCCACTTGCCCCCTTTCTTTCTTACCGGGATAATTAGGTTACCTTTCGGCACCTGAGGTCTATGTCCTTGCCCTTTCCCCAATATTTGTCTCAGTTTCTGTCTTTTACCCGTTTCCTGAGGAACCAGTGCTAGGTTCTGAGTATCCTGAGGGTGTTGCGTGTCACCTAGCATCCCACTCTGCTGCAAGGCTTCTTGTGGAGGGAAGTGCTGAGTTTGATCCTCACACAGTTGAGGATGTTGTGACATCGGGTGGGTAGATGGCCGTTGTTGAGCCCGATTCGATTGGGATAGCATCAGTTGCGTCCGCGTTTGGGAGGAGTCATGCTGCTGTAGAGGAGTATCCAGTTCTTGTTGTCTGTCTGTCTCCTGTTGCACCAGACCCTTCTCCTTCCACCCTTCCAACATGAGCTGGTCTGTAGCCATAATATCATCTCCTTATTTTCATTATTTCCATTCCCTGAACCAGCCAATCCTGGTATTTGAACCAATTGATCTGACTGAAGGACCTGCTGGTGAGAAGACATATTCTGCTGTCTATTATTCATGTGTTGTTGCTGGAGTAGATGTGGCAATGGTTCTTGTTGCTATAGGACCACCATCTGCTCCAGCATCTGCTCTTTTCCAGGCAATATATCTGTCCCATACTTATTTCCTTCTGTTTCTTTTTGGTAATTTACTTCTTCCTTATTATCATTAGTATTATTTTTCATTGGGAGTTCCACTAAAAAATCATTAGTAACCATTCCCGCCAGAATGCTCTTGTCTTGGCCAGCCTCACTGCTCTTGTCTTGGCCAGTTGTCTTTTCGAAATGTGAAGTCAGTTCCCCTGTTGTCTAGCCCTCAGTTTTATTGGCCTCCCCTTCAACCTGATTCTCATTTCCACCCACCGATGTTACTAGAACAGGCACCAGCATTCTGCAACCCCCTCCTCACGAGGACTGTGATGTATCCTCTGATGGAGGGGGGTGAAAAATTGTCAGTAGGGCCAAGAGCATGCGTTGACTGGCCATGGGCCAATTCACTTCCGGTGGTAGACCCTTTTGCAGCACTTGTTTCAGTGCTTGACTTGAGTTTAGTAAATTAAATAATTGAACATACGCGGTATCCCAGAATTCCAGCGTTGCTTTGCCAAATCTGATTTTTAATTGTTGCAAAAGTCAGTCCGTGAGTTGGGTTACCTTCTGTTCCATTGAAATAGATCTTTCCCCTGCAGAGGGGGTTTCATCTACCATCGGGCTGTCAGTGTCAGATGGTGTGGAATCCACTTCCATCGGTGCAGGACCA
This sequence comes from Chara braunii, assembly GCA_003427395.1. Lineage (NCBI taxonomy): Eukaryota > Viridiplantae > Streptophyta > Charophyceae > Charales > Characeae > Chara > Chara braunii. The sequence goes on along the minus strand of BFEA01000104.1, from coordinate 2,632,123 downwards.
AAAGCGTCTTTAAAAGGATCCTGGTTGGCTCTTTCCTCCTGCTTTTGTTCCCGTCCCACTGATTCACCACCACCACTTTCAGAGAGAATCACCGGCTGGCTTGCTGCATCTGCTTGTTCCCCCTGCACATACGAGCCCCCCTTGTCTTAACCCTTCTCTCCTACAGAACAACTTCCCTGGCTAGTCCGAGAAGCTTCCCCTCCTTTTCTGATCCATATATTTTTTTTTCTTTTAACTCTTTGCTTCATTCTTTTCCTCCTGATGAGGGGCTGTTCATTTCCTTCCCTCAGCTCACCCTCCTGTTCGTGTTCCATCATAAGATCCTCTTCTTGTCCCACCACGGCCTCATGTCCCGTTAATCCCGAGTCATCTCCACTCCTTGCGGCTGCCGTTGATGAGATGGGCGGGATGGGATCTCCCATATAATTTTGCGGGTTTGGTCCAGGGGGTGGTTTCCTATTGTCTCCTCTCTCCCCTCCGAAGAGGTGGAAGAGGAGGGAGATGATGAAACCACTGTCCCTGATAGGGATTTTTGTGAGACTGGAGGGATAGCACTGGCTATTTTTTTAGGTGTGGATTCTGGGGGAGTCAAACTATCCGGGGGTTTCGTATCCCAATTCGGCTCCCCCTGCCGCTCCCATGTCCACCCTTTTGGTGCATTGTTTTTCCCCAAACCTTCAATAAACACCCAGCCCTCATGCCCCGGATCCACAGTCCTCCAAAGATTACTTTTAAATGGATCTCGAATTAATCTTCCCGTGGCACGTTGCCTGCGCACTAGGTTTTGTGCGCAGGAGGGATCTGAGCTCATATGACCGTATGCCTTGCACCGAAAACACCATGGACGCAACTTATGCGCCGTATGGATATGATATTCTTTTCCCCCTACCCTATACGGAATGATGTCATCGATGTTGAAGGGGAGGTTGTTTGGATGGTTTAAGGCCAACATTAAATAGTCGTCTCTGCGCGCCACATAGGCTGGTAGGGGATCGATGAAATCCACTATGTCGTAAGTCTCCCCAAAATCATGAATGAAGGCGGCTTGGATTTCTATCGGGATGTGTCGAAACTCCACCCAGTAGAAGTCCTCCATCATTTGCCGCCTTCTTTCATCAGGACCCTGTTTTTTAGGAGACCACGGGTAAATTCTAACCTCAGATCGATCACACCTGAGCTTTCGCCAGTCATCGATTGTCTTCTTATCTGTTGCATGAACGCTCAAAACAGTGAAGACCGTCGATGACACCGGCTGAATCATGAAATCTTCATTTGCAGCTTCCTGGCTTCCTTTAAACAAGGACAGTCGCTTATTTATCCATTTAATCTTTTCATTAGTAGACTTATACATTGCGTCATCATGAAAAACCCAATTACTGGCGTGCTTCTGATACACCTCATCCCTTTCTACCAGTTTCACCTGTGGGTATGATTTGACCATTGACTTCTTCCCCCCTGAGTCAACTACTTTACATTCAGAGGGGCTGATCAGTTTGGAGAGAAAAAAGGCACGTGTCGTAGGTAGGTTGGAGAGGGGAATACGAAGAGGGGAGATATGTGATCCTGATCTTTTAACCTCCAGTGATTTCGTTTGAAACGGGCCTTTGACCTTTTGTATCCACGTGGAGGAGGGGGGAGATGACAGACCCTGATTTGCATTAATACCCTCTATGACCGAGGAAAGAATTTGTGCCCCTGTCAGACTTCCATCATGTCTGTTTTCCTCTCCCTCTGTTCCATTGCTTTTCTCCTGACCCCCCTCCCTGTCTCCTCCCCACCACCCCCGCCCACTTCTCCCTTCCTTCCCTCCCCATCCTCCTCTTACTCCTCTTTCCCCTCTTGACCAAATCTCCCCTTTGGCCTCTCCATCCTCTCTTCCCCTTCCTCTCCCCACTCCCTCTCCCCAAGCCTCCCTAAGAGAAGGGAATTTTGTTATCATCTTTGAATCCTTCCTTCCTTGCCCCATCTGTTCTTTCTCTCCCAGATCCATTGTGTCGTCAGCAGAAAAATTATGTGAATTCTGTTTTCCATGATTTACTCTATTACCCTCTTGATTCGCTGCATCGCCCCCTTCGTGACTTATTTGCGAGGCTACGATTCTGTTGTCCACCTGGGTAAGAGAGAGACCTGTTGTTTGTACCGCCTGACCCAGGTGTCCAGTCTCGCTGTCCCCCAGGAAAAAAAGAGGGTTCATGGATGCCACTTCTCCTTGATTTCTGCCACCTCGCCAATTCTGCCCAACTTTTGCTGTGAGAAGAGTTGACAAGGGCGAGTAGCAAAAGTCACTCACAACATTCAATTCTTTCGGCTTTGGAGAGGCTTGCTTATATACCGACAGAGCACGATCTTGGTGAAACCTCTCTTCTTCCGTGAGCACTTCATCATCAGTGAGCCTCGATAGTGCTTGTGTCTCTTCCTTGGAACTGTCCTGTTTCCCCCTTCTATGCTGAAGAACCGACTTTATAGGGGTATGTAGCTGATTGGCTGCTTCATAGCTCCACGGAACATCAACATGGAATCCAACTGTCTATGGGTTCTCTGATGTCTAATAATACGAGTCATTTTTTGTTGTTCTTTGATCTTTTTAGTTTTTTTTTTGTTTTTTTTTTTGTTTTTTTTTCTTTGATGATCGAAAGTCACTTTACTCTGGCCAGGGACCGCTTCGGTGAACGGGCCAGAGTAGCCGCCTGAGAAGTGTCTTTCTTCGTGTTATTTTTTAGGAATCTTTACTAACCGTGAGCCACATGCAATTTGATTAATAGCAACGATATCCTGATACTGGCTGGGGAGGATCAAGGATACAAAGCCGGGGTAGGGATAAGTGGGAAGCTTAGAGAGATTTGAAGCACTTCACTGCTGGAAGAAGGTTGCGGCTCTGACTTTGGCGACTCGTTATGAAGGCTACCATCCACGAGACGGCTCCTCTCCCTGCCCGTTGTAAACTTTCTTCCCAACTTCCCCCCCAATCTTTTCCTTACTTCTATTCTCCGTGGCGTCAACCAGCTGCACAATCCCGTCTTTCATAGCATGCCACCTCAGCATGCCTTATCAATCGTTAAAAATATATGAGCACTCCACGTCATCAAACGCCACGTCAGCGAAATTTATAAATCAACACCCCCATCATTTTTCAGACCAGTTGAGCGCCTGCCCCTCAGCATGCCTTATCAATCGTTAAAAAATATATGAGCACTCCCCGTTATCAAAATTTATAAATCAACGCCACGTCAGCGAAATTTATAAATCAACACCCCCATCATTTTTCAGACCAGTTGAGCGCCCAGTCCCCTTCCTCCTGGTACACTGGCGCAGATGGGAGCAATGCTGTTCAGCTCGCCATGAAGTCAGACACCAGTTGGAGGCACCAATCGTAACCGCCTATACACCCTCAGTCTCGTGGCTATGGCAGGCAGCCGCGCCCTCGATCCCTTAATCGTGTTGCAGCGACCGGGCTCGAGCGCCCACCCCTCGTTTCACTATTATTGGTGCCCTCTTCCCGCTCCCTCTCGCGGATCTCTCCACCGAGCACAAGCAGTGCCGTGTCCTGCCTTGATTACTAGCTTCAGCATACTGGAAGTTGCATTGCCGCTTTTTTTCCAAAACCTTGCCCATCGACCATCTTCCCAGCGTCGTGGCTATGACAGGCAGCCGCGCCCTTGGTCTCACAGGCTTGTTGTGACGACCGGGTGCGGGCAGCTCATCCTTCCCACTCCCTCTCTACAGTTGCTCCGTCACGATCTCTCATGAACACAAAGTGAAACTCTCTGAATCTGCCATGTGCCTATGGCAGGCAGCCCCGTCCCCTCTCTACAGGTACTCCGTCACGATCTCTCATGAGAACTAAGTGAAACTCTCAAGACAACGGATGAATCTGGAACAAAGGCTGGCCAGGTTCATGGCATTCCAACGTACTGTAGCCCAGGCGTGGCTATGACAGTCAGCCACGTCCCTCTCTACAGGTGCTCCGTCACGATCTTTCATGTAGACAAAGTAAAACTCTCTGAATCTGCCACTTGTCTATGGCAGACAACGGCGCCCTTGGCGTCACAATCTTGTTGTGACGACCGGACGCGAGCAGACAAAGTGAAATTCTCTGAATCTTCCACGTGGCTATGGCAGACAACCGCGCCCTTGGTCTCACCAGCCTGTTGTGATGACCGGACGCGAGCAGCGCATCCTTCCCGCTACTCCGTCACGATCTCCCATGAAGACAAAGTGAAACTCTCTGAATCTGTTGTCTGTAAGCTGCTACATACTCCGGGCAAACCAAGAAAAGTTTCCACGTGTCAATCTATGACTTTCCACCTTTCCACATCCTTCCAACCTTATGCTCCTCCGGGTGACCAGTGTTTGAGGCGCAACTCGTAAGCGCCCGTACACCAAAAACACCCAGTCGAAAACTCGCCCAGCCACGTGGCTATGGCGGGCAGCCGCGCCCTCGGTCTCACAAGCCTGTTGTGACAACCAGGCACGAGCAGCGCAATCCACCCGTCCCATGCCTAGCCTCAGACCCAACATGGATCCTGCCGACTCAGTTAACCAGAAAAGGAATGAAGTAAATATATATATATATATATATATATATATATATATATATATTTTTTAAAAGCTCTTTTGTGAGTCCATTATCCCGGTGGTCATAGGAGAACCGCCAGAATTGAGGGCTCGGCCAGGCGGCTGCTCCATCTATTGGTGGGGAGCGACACCTGCTGGAAATCGGATCCAGCGTCCCTTGGAAAAGCAATGCAATATATTGAGTCGGAGCCACAGGTGTTAGAGAGATAATCAGAGAGCCATTTCCCTCCGGGCTGCTAGCCTAACCCTTCTCCTACTTGAGCTTCTTGTGTCAGAACTGGTGTGGTCCCATTCCCGGAGGCGTCAAGCGCTTGCTTTTGGCCAATGATACATCCACAGTGCCTTCTTGTCGCATTCCAGGAGTTTGCAGCCCTTAGTAGAAGGGTTTTTTCGGGTGTGTAAGGACTGTGTCCCTTCAGCCTTGACTCAGGCCAGCACAAGTGGTCATCCAATTGCTAGCATCTTCCCCCTACGCCAAGAGGAGTTCACGACCACCCGCCAAGCCACTCACTCCCTCCAAGTTGGGATATGGGCCAGGTCGTCCGCCACGGCGGTGTTGATGAAGCTTCCAATTGAAATTCTATCAATCTCCATCTGTCGCATACCATAACGGTGCAGACCAGAACAAGAACCGACCTCTCTCACAAAGTACAAGATAGCGTAGCGGAAGACTTAGATACCAATGATTCGAACAATCAATGTCACAATGCAGCCCAACCATACACGGACGAAGAGGAGGGGTGTTAGACGAAGAAGAGGGGAAGATGGGAATGTCGTCAACACCAAGTCCTTGGCACAGGCCTCAAATAATCCCTCGTCAAATGTCTGAATCCGAACGTTGAGTCTGGATCCAATGTCGTCAAGTCCCAAAGTCACAACTCTCTCTCTCTCTCTCTCTTTCTCTCTCTCTCTCTTTCTCTCTCTCTCTCTCTCTCTCTCTCTCTC
>BFEA01000104.1:2579479-2596809 GCA_003427395.1 Chara braunii | reverse complement strand
TTCCATTGCCATGGCTTTCTCCATTTCCCCTATGATTTTGAATTCTTTTTTTTCGTATTCCATCTTTTCTTCACCCTTCGAATTCTGGCTCCCTTTTGTTACGTAATTCATGCACTGTAGTGGAAGAGAAACTGACCGATCCCTCTGTATCTCTACTTCCTCTATCTTTTGCATTTTGCCTCCCTTCCATCCGTTGTTTCCATCTTCTTCCTTTGTGTAGACAAAGTGATGAAGTGAATTGTTCCTTTTTTCGTTTTTCAGTCTCTGTTTGCCGTTTCCCACTTTCCATTTCCTGAATCTGGATCGATTCTGTTGCTTTCGGATGGTGTCTACCTTCTTTTGGGAAGTCTGCGGCTCAGTTTTGCTATTTTAGGGTATGCTGTTAGACTTCGTGTGGATGTTTCCGCTCCAAAGATAAGATTACTGTTTTCGCTACTCAGTTCTGCTATTTTAGGGCATGCTGTTTGACGTCGTGTGGATGTTTCCGCTCCATAGACACTATTACTGTTTTTCGCCACGTAGATAATATGGAGTTAATTGCTGCTAAATTCTGTTTTGCAGGATGGGTTTGACCAATATAAGATGATAGATCTCTCTTTTGGGCCAGATAGTACTGGGGGGGGCTGGGGTCTCCGTAGCTGGATGGCTGTGGTTGGGGATAGGGTTGGCCAGAAGTGCCTTTCTTAGCCTCGGATGGCTGCAGCATCTGTGTGAGGGACGCCGGGCCCGTTTCCTGGTTTTTTGAAAAAAAAAAAAAAAGAAAAAAAAAAAAAGAAAAGAAAAGAAAAGAAAAGAAAAGAAACTAACCCTCCCGTGTCCTCCCCCTGCTCCCCACCCAGCCAATGCCTAATCAGGACAGAGTGGTAGGTGACTGTTGCAGTCTCACGTACCACCGCAAGGGAGTCCCTTGGTGTGCCTGATGGGACTCCCTTCTCTGACGGTTGCCATGCTGAAGCGTGCGGTTCGTATCTTTTGAGAGAAAAATCAAGTACGATTGACCGGGAAAAAGAAGGCGGTCAAAACCATGCCCTTCGAGTACTTGATTTTTTTTAATTTTTGGAAGAGCTGCCAATCAAAATGAGTCTTTCTATTTTCTTTTCCCACCTCCCATTCTTCGGAACTGAAAAGAAAAAGCACACACAAAAAAAAAACACCACTTCAGAATATCAATCCATCGCAATTTGTTGTCATCCGATTCTCCTGCATCAGCGGTCAAACGATGTCCCGCAGATGTCCCACAGGTGTTTGTGGGACACAGTTTACCTTACTCCTTTGCTAGTGGAACCGTGGTCAAGGGGACCTAAAGTCACAAATATCTGGGGGGTTTGGTACCATGTATTTGTGCATTTGGGTTACGGTGCAGTCACACACGAGTTCTGTGTCCACAAAGGACAGCGTAGAGGCCCTGACATTTGTGCCTCACAGAACTGCATGTAGTCACACTGGTCACACCCAAAAATATACACTATATAGTTTTTTTTTTTTTTCTTTCTTTTTTCGAATGCTGAAATAACACGCAGGGGTGTTTTCCTCATGCACAAATTTCTTGAAATACCTCATGCAGAAAGAAAAAATTGAAAAGGTAATATGAGACCACCTCTGGAGGTGGTCACAAAAAGGGTCGTCCTGCGGCCACGCAGGCTGCTGACAAAAGGGTCACCAAAAAGTACATTTGGGTAGCGGGCCTCCCCAATGTGACCAGAAATGTGCCTGACATTTTGGGATTTAAGGTCATGAGGTCCCCGTGTGAGTATTCCGTAAGGCCATGTCCACACCAGGACTTCTTCAACTGAATCTGGCCGGAATTGCCTCCACATGCACAGAGGAAACCAGGACTTCTTCAACTGAATCTGGCCGCAATTGCCTCCACATGCACAGAGGAAAACCCAGGTATGGCAGGTTTTGCCCAAAAAGGCTGAAATTGAGGGACAAAAGAAATGGCCGGCAGAGGCTTTGATGCTTACTCAAGCATCCATATCCCACAATTTCAGCCCAAGCATCCAACCGTCTGTCGCCCATTTCTTTTGTCCCTCAATTTTAGCCTTTGGAGGCAAAACGGGCCGTAACTGGATTTTCCTGGGTGTATGTAAATGCAATTGCAGCCAGATTCAGTTGGAAAAGTCCTGGTGTGGACTTGGCCTTAGATTTATGAAAAACTGACAATCATTCACCATAGACATTAGCAAAAGCCAGAGATCATAGTCAAGACGCCATAGCGTTTAACAATTAATAACTGCAACTTAAAGCTTTTTGCAGTGTTTAACAATTAACAACAACAACTTAAAAGCTTTTTGCACGTTGGTTCGCAGTGGTTAGCGAATTATGCGTGAAAACCTCCTGCAAGCTTCTCCGCCTCATCTTCAACCCAAAACTATGTCCACTTCTCCACTATCCATCAGGCGGGATTTCGGCCGTCATATGACGCGCCGGTAGCCTGTACTCAAAACTGTTGTCAAAGAGGATTAGTCTACTCACGTTCCTTTTTTTTTTTTTAATTTCCTCACAGTTTGCCCGGAGTAACCGAACCGAACTTGCTGAGAGCCGGGCTCAGCGTCCCTCATATGGTGATGATAATGATACTACTGATGATGATGCTAATGATAATGAAGATTAGTTAAAAAGGAGACTATGCTATATCAGCAATTCTGACCTCCTAATCTTAGAACAACTCCTAGCCCTCCCTATACCAGGACATTGTGAGTTAGAGACAGTTCCAACCTAACCAACGTCTACCATGGCTGTTCTCTTCTCGCTCCCTTGCAGACCCCCCCGGTTCACCACTGGATTGCCTTCCTCCCTCGGCAAACCCCAGATCTCTCTACAAGGCCTCACACTCCTGCCATTTGCAGGTTACAGGGCAACGCCCCAGCTCCGGCCAGCGTCGTTCTGGCATCCGCAAACCAGGGGCTCAGAACAGAACAACTCTGTAGACACCAGTCCAGGTTCAACCATCTTTGAAATCCTATATCCCGTAGAAGAAGTCTAGATGCTGCCAAAAATTTCAGAACACCAGAAAGCTTAATATAACATGATTGAGATGATGATACTAATGATGATGATGATGATACTAATGATGATGATGATGATGATGATGATGATGATAATGATGATTTTTTTTTTATTATTATTATTATTTTTTTTGGTTACATGATTGAGATAATGATATTAATGATGATGATGTTGATGATGATGATGATGATTAGCATGTAGAAAAAGTAGAAACTATGCTTTATCAGCACTTCTGACCTCCTAATCCTAGAACACCTCCTGGCCCTCCCTGTACCAAGACATTACATCTCAGAGACAATACCCTCCTTACCAATGTCAACTTTAGCTGACCTGTTCTCGCCACCTAGACTATCCCTGACCCCATAGGTTGTCAAGGCAGCCCCCCCGGTTCGCCGCTGGATTGCCTTCCTCCCTCAGCAAATCCCCAGATCTCTCTACAAGGCCTCACACTCCTGCCAATTGCAGATTACAGGGCAATGCCCCAGCTCCGGCCAGCGTCGTTCTGGCATCTGCAAAGGCCAGGGGCACAGAACAAGGCAACTCTATAGATATCAGCCCAGATTCGACCATCTCTGAGATCCTATATCCCGAATGAGGAAGGAAGCCAGATGCCACCAAGAATTACCGAGCACAAGTAAGCATGATATAACATGGATGATGATAATGATGATGATGATTATGAAGATGATTATAATAAGAAGATTAAAAAAACAACCTTCTCCCTGCCTTCCTCCATTCCCTCCATTCCCCTGTCTATCCCTTTACCCTAGTCTGCCCCCGCTGGGATTTAAAGCCCAGCCCCAGAATAGAGTATTCCTCACAATCTGCCCGCGCCCCCTCCAGGGTTTCACCCCCCTCCTAATGAAACCCCTGCAGAGCAGGGCTCTCCCCATCCCTTACCACAAATTCAACCTATTTTTCTGAAATGTCAGATAAAATTACGAATGTAGGCAGGAGCACTAATGCCCCTCCCATATAAGAAAAGAGTTAGTCAAATAGTCAAATAATTTATGAGTAAGTTATTGTCACTTATTGATAGTCGGACTTGAGAGTAGATAAACGTGATTAAAAAAAAAAGAAAAAAAGCATTAATTAGAGATTTTCACCTGGAATTTTAGGTATATAAAACTACCATTTATGTTAGTTAGACAAGAAATTCAGGTTTTGAAGATAAGAAAGATCAGGAGTGTTTGAGACTTTAGTTAAGATATTAGTTATAGAAAGCAGTTAGGTTCGTAAATGGGATGGTACTGAGATGATGAAATTAGTGGTCAATTTGATGATTAGAAGCACAATAACAAACTTAATTTAAAAATAATAAAAATGAAGATGATGATGATGATGATTATGATGATGACGACGGCGATAACAATGACAATGACGATCCACTTTACCTCAATGATGATGATGAAGATGATGGTGATGATGATGATGATGATGATTACGACGGCGATGACAATGACGATAATGATGACAATAACCGTACTTCGATGATCAAGATAATGACCCTGACACGTATTTCTCTCACAATGTTGTTGATTATGGCGATACCATTTGTGCTGCTAATGAAAAACATGATGAGCCTATAATGATCCTCCCTGATTATGCTGCTCCTGATGATGAGGATGACGCAGAACCTTTCTTCAAAAAACGCACTGGATGACTCCTGCCAATCCTCCTCCCACTCCACGTGATGACACTCTCCTCTTTTTCACGTGCCTCAACCGACCTCCCTCCACCTAAAAAGATGAACGCAAGCTAAAGAGCATGAGTGACTCGTCATGAAACCTCACTTTCAATCGAAAGCAGGCCCCCCTCCATGCCGTATGCTAACCTGCAGCATCACAGGATGGAACACAAAGCAAGAAGATGGCAATAATGTGCTTTCAAGAGGCAGGGGAACACCAAGTGACTTCTTAGATATCGTCTGCCTTCTCACCCTCCCTTCTCATCAGCCCTTGTTCATAGCCGCCCGCCCAACAGTGCTCATGCCCACCCAACAACGCTCGCATGGCAATGCGTGTCCGCCCAGCAGCGCTCGCATGGCAGCGCCCGCCCAGCAGCGCTCGCATGGCAGCGCCTGCCCAGCAGCACTCGCATGGCAGCGCTCACATGGTAGCGCCCGCCCAGCAGCGCTCGCATGGCAGCACCCGCCCAGCAGCGCTCGCGTGGCCGTGACAGCGCCCACATGGCAACGCCCGCAGCGCCCGCCATGGCGGTGGTATTTATATGCTGTCCTATTCCACTCATGCCTCAAACGGCAGTTGCTCCCTGCTAGAATGCGACTAACTTAGATAAGTAATTGCGCGGGCCGTGGAGCGGAGTCCCGGCTGTATCCAGCGGGCAAAACATACCAAAGTACTTTGCGTCACGTAGCTGTTTTCCTGGAAAACATCGGGGAAAAGGCAGTCCGGGGTCTATACCCCCGTCGTCTAGAGAACTGCTACACATCGAAAACCAAAATCAAAAGGAACAGTGACAAGACAAAAACAAAACAAAAACAAAAACAAAACAAAACAAAAAACAAAATAGAACATCAAATCAAACAAATCAAATCGAAACCGAGGGTCGGTTATCGCGCTGTCGCTTGGACCCACTATCTTAAACTTTACTCGTTACGACAATCGCAGGAGGGTCGCCGTCAGTTTCCAGATATCATCGTGCTTGTTCGTGAAACCTTCCAGGATCTTCCTGAAAAAAGAGTTCGAGAAACCCTTCTTCTTGTACTCGATTCTCAACAGGAGCACCTGGACCGGAATCCTTTAGCGTTCAGTGGTATTCCGGTCCAGTCTGTGCAGGGTTCCAGAGACTGCGGCTACCTTCAGTCTTGTCCGTTCTTGATCGCCAGTGGCTTACTGGACCAGATCGTCGCTTCGTTTTTTACCATCTCAACACTCCCCAAAAAAGGAAAATGCTGTCGGACACTCAGCAAGCACCCCAAAAAAACCCATGACTTTAGATTATCATCCGTCCTTTTCAAGGTGAGGTCTCGAGGGTAACACCCCTCGAAACGTTCCCGTATTTTCTCAGCCTTTCTCTGTGACCTCTTATCCCTGTTCTTGTATGCCCAAAACAGGGATACGTCATTCCATCAAACGCACTCCCCTCACCAACTTGCGGTCACATCCCAGCAAGTCCAAAAACCACCAGTACGTTTCCTGCTTTCCCTCCCTTGGAAAACAAATATGCGGCCTGCGGGCCTACCTTCTTCCCCCGAATACAACGTACGGTAATTATAGCTGCATTTAGGGTATCTTTCAATCTAAATACAGCTACAATGACCGTACGTTGTATTCGGGGGAAGAAGGTAGCTCAGTTGGTATTGTGGTGGTTGATGAGAATGCTTTTCGTTAGGGTTAGACTTCGATGGCAGATTGCCAATCCTTTCCTGTCGCTGAGGAGTAATCAATGCCCCTGCTATCTAGAGTAACGTGGCAGATATAGTGGAATATGGATTTGGCTTTGCATGACATATACAGACCAAATGAACACAAATCACATAGTAATGGATGCACACTTGTGGCATCTCCACACATCATTGAATAGGGACGCTGGACCCGATTTCCAGTTGACACTCATCATATCATTGTGCAGGGACGCCGGACCCGATTTCCAGCAGGTGCTGCTCCCCACCAATATATGGAGCCTTCAACGCTGGGGCCCACTTAACGAGGCTGCTCCTATAAGTGGTCTCCCCACACATGAAGTTAAAAAAAAAAAAAAAAAACAAAAAAAAAAACAAAGAAGTTGCATTCAGGAGGTTATGGGTTCAATCCCCATTGCGTCGTATACGTGCCTGGGCAAGCTTGGTGTTCTACCAGCTAGAGATAACCCGTTGGCCCCCAAGCCAGCGTTGGCAGGACCTTGGCTGACGTTGTTGGCTGCTATGCAGAGACAATATTGGCCATTAGACACCGCTAATGTGGGGTTGCAGGGGGTAGGGGGAAGTGCAGGACCTTGGTTGACGTTGTTGGTTGCTATGCTGTGACAATATTGGCCATTAGACACCGCTATTTTGTTGTACATCTTTGAAAGATCTACAACCCTATATATCGTCAAATAGAACTGCCCGGTAAACCGTAGGCAGAGAGGGAGAAGAGGACAACAAACGAAGGGCTGTGACAAACTGTTTCGTCGGAGTTTCACCGACTCATCAGGAGGATATATATATATTTTTTTTTCTGTTTTTGTTTTAGCCCTTAACAAATCTCTGTGAAACCAAAAAAAATAAGAGTCATGTCATTTCTTGTTTTTGTTTTTTCATTGTGCTTATGTTTTTGATTTTTTTTTAAATATATTAAAAGTTAAAAAAATAAAAATAAAAATATGGGGTCGTAGACCTCAAAAAGATCTACGACCCCATTTTTTTTAATATATTTTTTTCCGATTATGTTTAGCCTAGGAAGAAAATCATTGCGGACCCCCTTTTTCCCCGTCCAACGCGCGTTTGAACGGGAGTTGAATGCGAATTTAACGCGCGTTAAATTATTTAACGCGGACCCCGCGTTAAATCCAGTTTTGGACACACAGACCGAGTAGACTTGCGAGATTGCTTCACAAAAATAACAAAATTTGTCAGGTAAAGAGAGAAGAGATGAGGAGGAACTAGGACAGAGAGGGACTTCAGAGTTACCTCCGTCACCCATTGCCACGTGCTTGCTTCTTGTTACGTGGAGGAACTGCCACCTGTCTGTACCGGGGTCCACTCGTCGGTTCTGGTTCCTTCCACGGGATGATCTCTTCGTCTTTGGCGACCTTCGTTTGTCGATGCAATCGCGTCGATCCGTTCGCGATCCCGTGCCTCCCCATCTTAGGGTGGATGATATCGAAATCGTATTCTTGTAGTCGTACCGCCCAACGTCCAATCATACCCGTATAGTTAGTAAGCCTTTTGAGGGCCAATAGCGGCTTATGATCGGTGACGAGGAGGAACTTTTGTCCGTAAAGATACGGATGAAAATTCTGGATTCCCCAAACCAGGCGTAGCATTCTCCCTTGGGAGATGAATCATTCCTTCGCTCATCCGACACGGTATGGGACGCGTACTCGATGACGTATTTGCGACCGTCGTTCCCCTTCTGCGCTAGAATAGTGAAGATCGTCTCGGGCTGCTAATCTGTGATAAGAATGACCTGCTTTGTCGGCTCCAGTCGGATCAAAATAGGTGCCGTGGCCAAGGCTTCCTTGAGAGTGATAAAGGCCCGTTCGCACTCCGCATCCGAGCTCAGAGACTGGTCCTTTCCTAGCAGATTCGTTAGGGGCCGTGCGATAGCAGCGAATCCCTTGATAAATCGACGGTAATATGACGCCAGTCCCAGGAAGGCTCGAGCCTGCGTCAACGACGTGGGAACTGGAGCGTCTCTGACAGCCGCGACTTTTCTCGAATCGGGCCTCAAGTCTCCCCGTGTCACCACGTATCACTGAAACGAGATTTTCAAAAGGAAAAGCTCGCTTTTCTCCAACGCAATCTTGAAGCCGACATCTCTCAATGCTCCCAATGTCCATTCGATGTGTTGTGCATGCTCGTGGTACGATTCCGAGTAGACCAGGATGTCGTCCATATACACAATTATGCAGAAATTAATCATCCCTTGCATTAACCGAGTCTTGTTGACAAAGTTCTGGAACGCCACGTTCATCGCTCTTTGAAATGTAGCTGGCACATTGCAGATCCCCATCGGACACCGAACCCACTGCCACGTGCCTTCGAACAAAACGAAAGCTGTCTTAGGCCGGTCTTCCTCCTTAACCAGGATATGGTGAAATCCATGACGAATATCAAATTTGCTAAAGTAATTAGCACATCCAATCGCATTCAGCAAATTGTCAATCCGGGGGAGGGGATACACATCTTTGATCGTGATATCATTCGAATTTCGATAATCGATGCAGATGCGGACTGACCCATTCTTTTTAGGCACTAATACGATCGGGAACGACCATGGCCCAGTGGCCGGTTCAATCCATCCGTTAGCTTCGAATTCCCTAATCCTTTGTAGAGCTATCTTTCGTTGCGCGAGGGAGTATCGATATGGTTTGCAGTGGATCGGAGGGTGGTTTCCGGTCTGGATTTCGTGCTCAATCACTAACGATGAACCGATATCCGTGTTGGTCACACTAATCGCTCCCTGGTATTCCTGTAAAATGTCTACGATTAGGTGGTGGATTTCGTCTGATGCGTACTGCGGCACATGCAATTCGTACAGTTGGTCAAGTATCTAAACGGAGATCTGTTTGGTGTTCGTTCGTGTAACGCTTCTGGGAGGGGGTGTGGAGATGAAGGAGTTATCCGATCGCCAGAAAAACAACGTGGCCATCATCTGCGCATCTTCTTCCCGGATTGCCACATGTTCTTCCGGGGTCACACCGTCGCGGACGTCCTGCCATCGCACAGGCTTTTCCGTGATCTTGATTCCGAGGCCGTTGGGTTCGACTTCGGGACGCCCAGGGGGTTCCAAACAGTTGGCCTCGGCCCCTAAGCGTAACAATCTTATCTCTTTTCCTGGTGGTAACAGGGAACGGGGTAAGTCCGTGATATCACAAAAATGCCTCTTGTCATTGTATCTTGCAAGAAGAGGGGAAACGCCTTCGTACAGGGTTCGAGGGGGTTCCAAAGAATTGACCATCCTGGAAATTTGTACGAGAGGCTCACCCAAGATCATGACACGTGTCCTTTGTAGGTTTCGCTCCATTATGCTGAATGATCTCGTAATCGTTCGTCGAGCGGGGTAATAAATACGTTGTTGAACCAGCTCTCGGACCACTAAATCACCCTCGTCACTGTCATGAGTATCGCTCGAGGGTTCCAGTTTCTCTCTCGGGGATTCCGCGGGAGATTCCCAGGTAATCACTCGGAGGGCTCCTATTGAAGGAGACGGTGGGGCTGTGTCCGCCATGGTTCGAAGGGTCAGTCTCATGGGTATGGCGTACGGTTTTCCTCCCGTGTTTCGGAGGACAATCGATCGTCTTTCAAAGTTTAGATTGGCTTTTAGCGTCGTAAGAGTTGGTAATCCTAAAAGAACGCCGTAGGTGCTTACGTCTAATACTACGACATCTCCCAGGGCATGTACTTTTCCTAGCCGAAAAGCAACGTTCGTCATTCGCCCTACTATTTTGATCTTTTCTTCGTCTGCAGAGACGAGATGATCTTTCTCCGCAAGCATGATCAGGTCCTTTCTTCTTCCAGCTCTTTCTACTACTCTTAGTGAGATAGCCAAGACGGCGGCTCATGAGTCCATGATGGCATTGTACAAAATTCCCCAGACTTCAATTTCGCATTTGGTGGATTTCCACGGAATCGCTTTGATCCGTAGAAAGTGATCGTCCTTCTGTATTAGTCCTAATCGGATAGGTTCCGATGTACTGATAGGGTTCGGACCATCCTCTTGGTCAGGAGCTTTTCCTTTCATGTTCGTCGTTCTAGCAAGAGCGAATCGTTTTCTGTTCGCCTTGCAGTGTTGCAACATGCGCTCGTTAACCTGTTCTGAAATAGACAACAGATGTCCGATCGGGAGGGGAATGCGGTGATCCAGAGCGCGGATGATGTTCAAAACATCTATTTCCCCAGTAACAAAGGTGGGTCCTCCGGATTCCATTTCTCCTCGAGAGGGTCTCCATTCCGCCACTTCTCGCTGTTCACGGGCGGTTCTAATAGTCTCGGTCATTCCCAACCCTGGATATCCTAATGTCACGTACTGATCTAGCGGAATAAGCTCTGAAGCTTCTTCCGTAGTGACTAACATACTTCCTCCTCCCTCCATTTCTTCCAACATCGCTCCTACTCTTCCTGGACCATTGGCGATTGGTGCCGCAACTACTGGGGCGGCTCCGACTCGCGGTTGCGCGGGTCGGTGAGGGCAATCCCGGGCAATCCCGGGCTATATGCCCCGATTGATGGCACGTATAATAAATGTTCAGATTGCCAACAACACCTTCGGCTGCGGGGGCAGGAGCTAATCCCTGTTGTATTGGGGCAACTCATACAACTATGGGACGCATCGATCTCATCATGGCTTCTATTCGGACATTGTGTTCACGCTGCTCCTTCTTGTTTTCATGAATCAAATTGATCAGCGTTTTGGTTAGTTTTAATATAGCAGCTGATTCGTTCGACTGTAAGGGTTTTTCCACTGGTGGTGGGGGCGTAGTCATCATGGGGATAGGCATTCCCGTGATCACACTAGGAGCCGATCGTTTAGGTGTGATCTGTTCCAAATAGGTGACGGGTCTGGACACAAATCCCATACTTTCAAACTTGTTTTGCAGTGTGGCTAGCTCGGCCTTGGCCCTAGCCAACTCCGGCGAATCCCCCTCTCTGGGGTAATCTTCTCCTTTTAGGAAACTCGCGGCGAACTTTCGCTCTATTGCTTCCGCGGCGGCCATAATATATTGCAGCGTACGAGTGATGGGGGAGAACTGTTTACGCAGCTTCGCCCTCATTGTCCTGCTGTGGAGTCCATCGATAAATAAGTCTCTTCCTACTTGCTCTCCTCGCTCAGTCTTCACGAACATTCAATAGAATCTATTGCGGTATTCCGTGACAGATTCGAGAGGTTTTTGAAGCCGATCTTTAATCATGAAGAGAGCCTGTTCGGGGTGGATATAATCAAATCGATTCAAAAAGTCCCGCTCAAATGTCGGGAGATCCGTCCAGACATAGGTACTAGACCCGTGATGTGCATCTCCTCCCAATCGGGCGGGGATGTTAATTTGTGCTTCGTCATTGTCATACTGCCTCGGAGCGTGGCCAACCATGCTCCGACGAGATGATGGGCCGGGTCGAAAAGGTAGAGATCGGGTGGGGCTACAAGTGTCCGTGCTCATGGTGCAGGCGCCGACTGAGCTTGATTGGGGTTTTGTTGATTGGCGTTCATGTTGGTCGCCTGCCGAGCACCCGACCTATTTCTTGTGACTATAGGATCGCGTCGTGGCGCGTTCCGTGCTCGAGGACGTCCTATGTTAGCCAAATCGCTCTACGGTAACCTTAATCACCTACCTGTCCAGCCCAGAGCCTGCCACGTGTCGGCTCCGATACCAACCTCATGCCCAGCGCGACTTCCTGATCGAAGTGGGATGGGGGCCCGGAAGTGCGAAAAAGGGGTGTGCCAAGGATTTTAGGAAAGTGGGGGATGGAGTCCCAGGTCGGAACTGGGATCTCCTGTGGCAAGTTCCAGGGGTACAGGTGCAAAAGGGGATACACTCAAAAGAGAGGTAGCTGATGTCGTGCAACATAAGGTAGATGACATGCGCAGTGCATCCCAGGTTAAAAATCCGGGGCACTTGCTGCTAATACCGTACAGATAGGCTTAAACACTCTCGCATTCTTGAACAAAATCCCAACAACATTGCCTCTGCCAACAGGTTTAACGTTCAAGGCCAAAAGGAAAAAGGAATCACCATCGCCGCTGATTTCGTCTTTGGGGTTGGTCGCGCGATTCGGTCCGTGCTGCCCGTAACAGGCCTCGGGTTCCATCGAAGCAGGCCGTACGCGAAGGCTGTGCAATTGCCGCTCGGCTTCGGTTCGGGCCTGTCGGGTAGTTCCCGAAGCTCGCGGGGTGATATCGACAACCCTCGCACGGCGGGCTTGGCCTGTAGCGAGCTATGGAATTCCACGGTACTACTGTGAGTTGGTGATACGGGAGGAGGATATGGAAAGAAGGGAAGCTGGTAGTAATAACAGCGAAGCCGGGGGATATGAAATATTGTGTGTTATATGTTTCCAGGTAGTCGGGGCACCGGGGTCGCTGGTTATGGTAAAGTGAAAATCTCTTGCGCATAAGCGATCGTTTTCTGTCAGGCAAGGGAATTCCGGATTTCTTAAA
Source organism: Chara braunii (assembly GCA_003427395.1). Lineage (NCBI taxonomy): Eukaryota > Viridiplantae > Streptophyta > Charophyceae > Charales > Characeae > Chara > Chara braunii. The sequence goes on along the minus strand of BFEA01000104.1, from coordinate 2,583,979 downwards.
TTTCCCCGCCGCCTGAGTTGTTCACCTTCCCAATATTAGTGATATTCCAGATCCCTCAAAGTTTCGTAGTCAGACGCACAGGAAGGAGATCTGGTAGCCATGTCTGTTAAGTAAGTCGCATCCCCCACATCCTTACACAAGGTTAAAGTTGACTTACGCGGGCGAGTGCGTACGTGGGGACTCGGTTTTCTCGAGATTTCGATCGTACGCACGCGTGTACATAAGGAACAACCGATTGGTTCCGTGTGCCGATCGCATTCAACCGTAAATGCAATTATCCTATCAATCACTACATGCCACATAGGTGACGAAAAAGATCAACAACTAGACATCAGACATCCAAAGTGAGCATTACCCATCAGGCCTGATCGCGCATCTCATGCAGTCGCACACTGGTCAGAGACAACACGCATCGTAAAAATAGATCGAAAAGACCGCTAACAAAAGAGAACCTACATTCATTCCATGCATACATACCAAGCAAAAAACAAGGAAAATCCGAGACAATATACGCGAGAAGTTAAAAAAAAAAGGGTCGTGATAAAGAGATCGGCCATATCAGAATCCAAAATTATACAGATGGACAAAAGAAAAATGAAAAGAACAACAAAAGGAAGCCTTATCCCACACCCACACCACTGCTCTCTCTCCTTCTCTCTCTCCTGCTGCGGGCAGTCCGTCGCCGCGTATCCACACAGAGTTGTCACCCTGCTTAGCCCGCATATGCCCGTCAGGTTCGCCCGTGCGCAACAGTCCGTCATGGCCTACACGTCAACCCCGCATACTTGGCACCAGCTCGTCGGATCGCCTAACTCTCACACTCACTCACCTTCCAACGTGCTCGTTAGCCGACCCTCACTGATCGCGCTAACCTCGAAATTCTTAGAGAGCAATCTAATTGTGCTTGCGAAATTTATAACATGCATGCCTGCGCGAAAGGTACGGGATTAAGCCCAGATAGACAGGAAGAGAAGAGAGGAAGTGCCTATGTCTGCATGGCGAGGCTGCGGCGTGGGGGTCGTAGCCACTCTCCACGCATCAATCCGGTCATGCAGGCGCCTCGGCCAATTAGAACAGAGCATACAAGACGGGGAAAAAGGAAGAAGGTTGGCAACATAGGAGAATCAAGAAAGAAGAAGGATTACAGTTACGATCGCGCCCGCCAAAAACGACAGTTGCGCAAGATTAAAGGCGCGATCCCGTCAGAACCCAGTTCCTTGTGCCACAAGATGTGTGCGAACGCTGCGCATCAAAATTCAGAGTACCTAAATTCCTAGCCTAAGTCCTAATTATAGAAAGGAAATTCCGAAAGGAAGAGCAATTCCGAGAGCCCGCGGGGGCTCGACATTAGTTAAAAATTCATAAATGAAAATTCCCGCGCGCTAATCGCGCCAAAATTCCTACTGCTCACAGCAGAATAAGAAAGGAGCTATGGTACAGTTAATTCTTTCGCCCGTCATGGCGCAGCCATCCAATCGTCGGCGCGGGGTTTTCCCGGCGCTGGCCCAACGAATTCCCACAAAAGCGAAAAAGAAGCGAGGGTATCCCTGCAATTTGCCCAACCGAACCGTGTGTATGCCCGTCATCCATTATGGCCCTCCCGTTTTCCCACATCGACCTTGCGCAGGAAGTCGCGCGGTTGCAGATGATAGTTCGTTTCAAGAATGAAATTGCAAACCAGCTAAGATCACCTCACTGCAATGGCAGATTGGACATCATTGCCTACTGACCACCGACTGGCTGATAGATCATGCCAGCCTTGAGCAGAAAGGACTGGCAACACCATGGTGACCACAATGCTTGAAGCTGTTCCCTTTCCACAAAAGAGCCGAAACAATCGAACACATCTTTATGCAATGTCCATTTGCTCAGTTCACTTGGAGATGGTGGGACTGGGTTTGGAGGAAAATGGGGTTGGAGGTCCCCTGGCCTTGGTCCTGGCAAGCGACTCTTGCCGGGCAGTGGCCACCCCCATTGGAACTGATGGCCCTTGGGGAGAACATGTTCAGGGTGGGAAGACGGGCGGTGCTGTGGGCACTATGGTGGCAAAGATGCCTCGTTGCAATCGAGAAGGTGCGGATATCCAGGTGAGGGCTGGGCCAGATGATAAGAAGGAGCCCCAGAAGGCGAAGGGGATATCAGCAGCTTCATGGGATAAAGGGTGCTCCAGAGTAGGATGACCAATGGATATAGCCTACGGAACTTAATTGATGTATCCAAGGGACTCTGGACCCTTCTTTCCAGCAGGTGCTGCTCCCCACCAATAGATGGAGCAGATGGAGCAGCTCGCCAGCCAAGGCCTCAATTCTGGTGGTTCTCTCACCACCGCCGGGATAGAGGCCTTGGAAGAGGGCTTTGTTCAAAAAAAAAAAGAAGGAAAAAAGAGAGAGAAGGTGCAGTTAGGAGGAGCAGAGATTACACAACAGATACAGCAGCAGATCCAGCTGCCGATAACCCGAAGATGGCATGAGCTTAACCCCCAGCTGGACCTGTACAAGCAAACTGGTGATGTCAGACAGGCAATCACGGGGTTTTGCAAGGAGTGGTTGGTGGGGGAGAGGGGAGGTTGGATAGCGGTGGTAGTGGGGACAAGATGGATGGCCAAAAAAATTTAGAGGATACGAGAGACTACCGCTTTCATTTTAAGGATTGGGCATGCATTGATCCCTCCTGTCCCCTGCCCCCCCCTACGGACTTCCCGGACCCTTTTCCTCCTCATGCTCCTCATGCCGTCTCCCTGACTGAACTTGTGACATAACGCTCCCATATACATTCGTCTTAGTGCAGGCCCCCGGTGCCCCCCGGGGCCCACAGAACCCCAGCCTTAAGGCCAGGCCAGGTCCCTCTCCCTGGTGCCGGTCAGGGGGGACCACAGCCACCCCCACGACCCTGAGAAGAGGACCTGACGAGGCAAGCCATCTGGTCAGATACACGGAAGACCGAGCGGCGGTCTAAGAAGCGACTACAAGCGGCCATCTCTTTGGAGGATCACAGACGGGGCGGGGAATTGCCAGAATTGCCAGAAACCCTCTTCAACTTTTTTCTTTTTTTCCCCCCCCCCTTAAAAGTCCAGGGTGTTGTAGAGGCCAGTCAGTGTGTGCACAGTGATCACCTGGAACTGTGAGCCGCGGGTGTCCTGGAATATGAGACCACCTCGCAACCCATCCTCACGTCAATACTCCTAGCGCACCCCCTATCCCACTATTCTACCTCAGTGTGACCAGCACTCAGGACCATTGCCCTACCAACGGGCGGGCAACTTGGACCGAACAGCAGTGATAGGCACCAGGGYTGATAGATTGCCCAGCCCTGGTGGAAGCGGAATCGGACGAACCTTGTCGAACGGGAACTTCGGACGCCGGGCCCAGACAATGAACTACATGCCCCATATATATATAGCCACCAGACAGTTCTATCCGAATGTCAGTAGGAACTGCACCCAATGGCACCCTATCCAACCTACCTGAACCTACTGCAGGCACTAGACCCCACCAGTGACTAGCTCCCCAGTCTGTTTTTTGTGTGTATATTCTTTGAATCTGCGTAGACAGTATCATGTGTGGAAACTTGTGTATGTAACCTGTAAGCGATATATAATTTGCAAGCTATGTGTACTCTATGAATCATGTATTGAGGAGAGAACGGGCCCAGCTGGACAAGGACCCCCCCGAAGGACCGAACCAAGCTTGCACACGTGACCTTGTAACATGTAATCCAAGACTCTACCTTATGAGCAACTACCGGAAATGGAATGATCGTGTGATATGCCAGACTGGGGAGAACATCAGAACACCCTAGACGGACACACCAAGCAAACCCTGTGAAACCCACAACCAACATACAACACCGTGGACTACCCTTGGGTGGTGCGCAGGCAGTGTCTGTAATAGTACCATGCGTCAGTCCAAGGGGATGTGTGCCCAGCCGTGCGTCAATCTAGCGCCCTGCCGGTGTCCATTTCCTAATCCTTTGATTACCGTGCAGTCACAAAATCTCTAAGACTGCCTATCTTCTCAGTTAATACCCTGGGGACCAGGGCAATCAATGCTGGAAGGTCGACACTCGATTGCATGATCAGACTCTTGATGTGCAATGTGACGCTGGACCCGGTTTCCAGCAGATGCGGCTCCCCACCAATAGAGTGGAGCAACCAGGAAGCCCGCTGCTAGGAGGGGGTGCTCTTATCACCTCTCCTAGCCATGGGATTGACTCCTTTTTTCAAAAAAAACAAAAAAGGGAGAATTTCTGGTTCTCCATTTCTTTTTCTTTTTCTTTTTATTTTTAGGAAGAAAAATCTTGGCTGTTTCTGATGTGTCTCCCCGTGAGACTCTGGCTTACAAACTGGCCCTTCCTAAATGATGTTGAGGGATGCTGGACCCGTTTTCCAGCAGGTGTTGCTTCCCACCATTAGATGGAGCGTCCCCGAGCATGCTAGCGGTGACTGCTCTTATCAGCACCCCTAGCATTCTCTCGGGTTGTTTCTTCCAAAAAAAAAAAAAA
>BFEA01000104.1:2525741-2537694 GCA_003427395.1 Chara braunii | reverse complement strand
ATTGTCCCCAAGAGGAACATAGCAGCAACAACACTGCAGGGGACGACAAGGCGAGTGAACCAGCAGTTGGGCAACCATGGAGCGGAGCAAAAGGCACCAACAACAAGACAACCAATCTACAGGGAACACAAGCGGCAAGCACGGAAGGCACGGCTAACGGATGAGCTGCACGGCAGTGGAGCAGCGAAGCGCAAAACAACACCAACAACACGGCCACACCGCACACCGAACACATCAACCCGCAAAGAACCACATGCGAAGCAAGCGGGAAAGGCAGCAGGGCAGCGGCGGAACGTAGACGAGGACGCCCACACATCCAACACGGAGCAAAGCAGCACATGACCTACTCACATCACGATAGAACCCTGCAGACTGTTGGTTCCCACCACCCACTAAGCCAGGGAGTCACTCCGACGAACATCCGTCATCACCGACAGGCAACACAGACATCCCGAACCGAGCAGCCCCCATAAGAGTGCAGTAGGCACTCCAAACGAGGNACGAACATCCGTCATCACCGACAGGCAACACAGACATCCCGAACCGAGCAGCCCCCATAAGAGTGCAGTAGGCACTCCAAACGAGGAACCACCGACTGTTTGGCACTACTTAAGGGTGCTCAGTTGACCACACAAAAAGACTTAGAAAAAAATCATGGGGAGGACATACAACAGAAGAAGGACCAAGCGACATAAAACTGATTGTGTGTGTGTGTGTGTGTGTGTGTGTGTGTGTGTGTGTGTGTGTGTGTGTGTGTGTGTATGTGTGTGTAAACACACATATAATTCATCTTCTGCACAGTATAAGACCATGCACCACACCACCGCACCACTCCAGGAAGAAGGTATGCATCTGAGTGAGTCAAGTCAATAGGCAATCCGTAACGTAGCATTGGAGGTTCACTTGACATACAAAAAGCAGAAAAATACAAGACTGACAGGCAGACAAACGAGACAAGACAGCGAGGTACGAAAGACAATGAACCACTAGACATAGGCTAAAGGGCATGGGGGAGGCGGGTTGGCAGGCAAACAACGCAAAAGAGCACGCCAAAAAAGTAGCAAGGCCAAAACAACGTAAAGAAGAAAAAGTACAAGTCCCAAAAACACGCAAACACCAGAGAAAAATAAAATTGATGATAGATTGTTTCGTAAGAGTTGCATCGACTCGTTAGGACTCAGGAGGCCAAACCCTCGACAATCTGTAGAATCTTCGATTTGATGATTCGGGTCATGAACCCATGGTGAAGGCAAACTGACCCCACGGAGAACATAGAAGTGGAGAGCAACCCTGCGGAGCACCAGGCAACGTAGTAGAGGCAACACAGTTGCACTGGGCAAAAAACGACTGCAAGGACGACACGTGCAGCACGATAACCACGCAGTGAAGCACAAGGCAACACCACCCAGACAACCACACTGCAAGGGACGACAGCCTCGACAGGGCAAGCAGACAAGCAACGGAGCAACCATGCGGTGAAGCACAAGGCAACACCAACAAGGCAAACGAACTACAAGGTGCACAAGCAAAGGACACGAAAGGCACAGCTAGCGGAAGGGCAACAAAGCAACAGAGCAGCGAACCGCAGGGCAACACCAACAACACGACCACACCACACAGCGAAGACAACAACTTGCCAAAAACGACCTTCGAAGCAAGCGGAAGGAGCAGCAAGGCAACGACGAAGTGCATATGTGGCAGTCCATACATCCAACACAGAGCATAGCGGCACACCACCTACTCACATCAGGCGTGAACCCCGCAGGCTGTTGGTTTCTACCACCCACTGAGCAAGGGAGTCACTCTGACGAGCTTTTGTCGGAACTTGATATCCTTGTAGGATCAGGATGAAAATAATCAACCTTTAATCAAATTGAATGAAAGAGATCTGTAACACATCCCTGACCAGTGTCCAAAGTTGTATTTAAGTGTCTGGAGACTCCATATCACATCTCACCTAAACTCTTCACAAAGCTAAGTCTAAGGTCTCTTTCTCATTGATATAAGAAATTAGAGAAAATTTCAGCATCATCCCCCCCCTATATAGGGTAGATAGCCAAAATTTACCTAACTCAATACAAATCTAACTCCTCGAAACTATATAAATTTCAGCAGCATTTCCCCTAGGAAAAATGTCTTTCCATAATTTACATATAAAAACTGAAAATAAGACTTTAACTTAGTTGCGTTACCGAACGCAACTAAGTTTTTCCATAGGAAAAATGTCTTTCCATTTTGTCTAGTTCTTTGAGTTGCGTTACCGAACGTATACGTACGGGTCCTTTCTGTACGAAACGGACGTATACGGGTCCTTTCTGTACGAAACGGACGTATACGGGTCCTTTCTGTACGAAACGGACATGTAATATCTATACGGGGACCTGTACGAAAACCTATACATCTTGTACGCCCCGTTTAAAAAAAAAAAAAAAAATCATCAAAAAAAATCGAAACAAAAATATGTACTACAACAACACAAAACAAGCAACATTTGGCCGAACATCATTTAAAGATTCTTAATATAGTTAAAGAAAAAAATCGAAACCTACGTTGCCACTTGTAAGCACCCTCGTACGAGTACGGACTCGTACTCTTGTACTCGTACGCTACTCGTACGCTAGGGGCCCAGTACGAGTTTTTTTTTTTTTTTTTTAATCTGGTAATTTTTTTCCCCTCAAATCCTAATTAGAATCTGGAGATGATGCTCAGCCAAATGTTGCTTGTTTTGTGTTGTTGCATCACATTGTTTTTTCTTCGGATTTTTTTGATGACTTTTTTTGTTTGTTTTTTTTTCCAAATTTTTTGCTTTTTCGTACGGGGGCGTACAAGACGTACAGGTTCCCGTACAGATCCCGTACAGAAATAACCTGTACGTTTCGTACGGGAAGCCCCCGTACGTGTACCCTATGCAACGTAGATAAAAACAATACCGGATTAAAAAAAAAAAAAAAGTCGTACAAACTCCTAGCGTATGAGTAGCCCGCGAATAGAGGAGTACGACTCGTACTCGTACGTGGGTGCGTACAAGTGGCAACATAGTCTCTGAGTTAGTACATTTTTTTGGCAGCACTTCCCCTAGAGAGAGTAGACTACCAAAATCTATACAAGCCATTTATAAACTTTAGATAAAATTTGGATTCTTCAAAGACTAAATTTAACTAACTCTCTATATTTATATAAAATTTACCAGCACTTCCCTTAGGGGAAACAATTTTCCAAATTTATACAAAGCCAGATATGAAGTCAGAACAGGTTGTTTACGAAGATACGAAAATTGAGTTAACTCCTATAGCTCCAACACATGACCAACATCTGAAGCAGCTACCTATCAAAGACAAACTAAAGCCGACTCACAAGCAAACACATATAACCAAAGTGAGTATTCTCACCAAATCTCTAAGTTATTTTTCATATAAGTAGTTCATTCAACTCTTAGATGATTAACCCCTTGTCATAGTCAAATTTTGACTAACTCTCTGAGTTAGTAAAATTTTTTGACATTACTCCCCTAGAGAGTGTAGGTTACAAAAATGTATACTAAGCCATATATGAATTTTAGATAAAACTTGGATTCTACAAAGACAAAACTTAACTAACCCTTCATATTTATAGAAACCTTGGCAACACTTCCATTAGCGAAAGTGACTTTTCAAAATTTATACAAAGCGATCTATGAAGTCCGAACAACTTGATTATGAAAATACGAAAATTGAGCTAACTCTTATGACTCCAGCACACGACCAACATCTAAAGCAACTATTTATCAAAGACAAACTAAAACTGACTCACAAGCAAGTACATACAACCAAGGTAAGTACTCTCACCAAATCCTCAAGTTATTTTTTACACAATTTGTTCATCAGACGCTCATATGATTAACTTTTTGTCTCAGCTTAATTCGGACAATGAGTTAGACCATTCATTTTATAAACAATGTCTAAACTGTTGTCTTAGTTATACAGAAACAAGTTGCACAACTACTTTTCTTTTTTGTATGTGATTAAACCATTCATCATAGAAACAATGTCTAGTCAGCCCTGAACTGTTTAATAGTCAAATTTTATACATCTCTCTATACTTGGTGTTAAATGTAAACGTATGACTAAGTGATTCATCTTAGAAACAATACTCAACCGACAAAACTAAAAAAAAAAAAAACACAATGCGTGAAATCAATGAAAGTGTGAAATTGAAAGATCATTGTGGAAAAAAAGAGACAATGATCTTACGTTCAATTATAACTCTTAGTTGATACTCGCTTGTTTATGGTAAGACTATCTTTAGACCATTCATCTTAGAAACAATGTCTGACTAACTCTGTTCATATATATATATATATATATATATATATATATATATATATATAAAGTTATGTTCTCAGTTCATATTAAATGCGTGGCTTCATACTAAATCATTCCTTAGAAACAATGTTTAATCCATTGGCATGAACTTCCCTCAGTATAAATACGCAAAGAGTTTAATCATTCATCTTAAAAACAATGACCAACCTTCTTTTCAGAAAAAAAAAAACAGACTACTGTAGGTCATTGATCTTGGAAACAATGCCCAAAGTATGTTCTGAAACCATCTTAAAATAAAACAAGCGGCCATATCATTCATCTTAGAAGCAATGTCTGACCATAAAAACCAAGTAGTCAAACCACAAAGAAACAACAACCAGACCATTCATCTTATAAACAATATCTGGTTGTAGAGAAAACAAGTTAAAGAAACATAGCAACGAACTATTCATCTTAGAAACAAAGCCTGGTCCTCAGAAAACAGAATAAAACATAGCGGTCAGACCATTCATCTTAGAAACAATATTCGACCCTTTGGTTGACCCAGTCAAGGGCAAACAAAACCACCTTCCTTCCACCTTCCCCCAATTAATTTCCCATCTGTCTTATTTCAAACAATAGGATTATAGATAAACTTCACGCATGCATTTCCTTAAAGTTTATTCAATTTGAACTAAATCCTAAATACAAACAAAAATTCATAGTGGTGCATGCATATATGACAAATATCATTCTAGAGAGATGTATTGATAAGGGTACAATGGACACACACAAGGAAAAAAGTTATACTTGTAAGTTGTCTGCCTCCAGAACTTCGCCTAGGTTCCGGTAGAGTTCCCGCAATCGATGGGGCAACCTCCCACGGAGGCCTTAGCACGGATTACGGGTTGAAATCTGACCTGCCGCCTTCCTCTCGTAACCAAGTAGACTAGACAGAGAGTAAGAAGGGCAGAGGGGTGTTCATTAAGTCACTCAAGATACAAGCTTAGGAAGGTTCAACTCAGACTCGCACGAGAGGGCTTTGAATCCCTCAATCTCCAGAGGGTTCGCAATGATGGCCAAAATGTTGAGATCCGAGTCAAAACTGTGATATGGAAGTGACCACAACACCCTAACGAACCTCCAATATTGCAACAGTAACCCCACGCGGTGTAGAATGCAACCTAAGTCGTCGCATTGCGAAATCCTTGACCACCTGCAGTTACACCGCCTAGAAAGGCTGCACTCGAATAGAGCACACCCCTATGCTCTATTCAGACACCGGCTCTAACAGCCCCACAGAGCTCAAATAGTCACAGTAAGAGCGTACAGTTGCCGCATCACTTAAAGCACAGCGTTGGTGGCAGCAACAAAATCCAAATTGCCGCAGGAGTAGTCATAACATGGCAATGGTGGTAACACAATGGTAGCAGATTCCGAAAGCAGCGATCGATAGCAACCATAGGCAACCTGCTACTTCAGCAGCGACCCGCTCTTGTAATTAGCAGCGATCAGGGAGGACAACAACACTAGCTTCAACAGTGGCAGTGGTAACTGCTCAACAACAATTCCGACCTTCAACACCTTGGCAAAGGCCGAGGCACACGGCCTGTAGCGATGTTTCGGCCATTCTGTAGCAGCACAACAGGTCTGTAGCAACCACCTCGTCGCCTTGCTCCATCTAGGCAGCAGCAGCCTCAGACCTCTATTGCAATAGCATCTCACCCTCTTCGACAAAACTGCCTCGGGCCAAACAAAATAGCAACAAACCCGCCCGCTGAGCATATAAACGCTGCCTGAGAAACGCTGCAGAGATCGTTGAAGATGCAGTAGCAGCTGGTCCGCGAACCAAAAGACAGCTTACACAATGTTGAGCAACATCAGTTCCTTCCAAAGAACTGTGACAGCTCAAAGTCAAACTCCACAGTAGTAGCCGCCCGTCTGCCCGTCACCTCCTGGCCTTAGCAGCAGCATGCCCCTACTCAAACCTTTCTCAGCAGGTCGTGGTTGACCAGCGGAGCGCCCAGGGAAAACATATCAACACTCTCCTTGCCCCAAGTTCTTTCTCTACTCCTCGTGCACTTTTCCTCACACACTCCTTTAAATATCAGGAACGGACTTCAATAGACGCCCACCCCCGCAGACTGAATGCAACAGTAATGATCAGGAGGCCAGAATCGCTCATATAGCACAGTCTTCCATATTTTTATATATACTAATCATCATCATCATTAGCATCATCATCATTAGGATTATCACCATTAGTATGATTATCTCACATTTCATATAGAATCAACAGAAGCTCATCATCATCACCATCATCATCACCATCATCATCACCATCATCATCAGGGACGCTGAGCCCAGTTCTCAGCACGTCCGGTTCCGTCACTCCGGGTAGACTGTGAGGACCCCGCCCTCAATCTTCTTATTAGAAATATCAGGGTTAAAAAAAAAAGAAAAAAAAAAAAAGAAAAAAAAAGAAACAGTAATGGATGCTAATGATCATCCTGAAAGCCCCAAAATTTGCACCGGTTCGAATGGACTGATGGCCCATCATGGCAGTTGCACAAAACTTGAATAGAAGGACCCAACAGCGGCACAACCCATAATATTTATGCTGGAAGTAGCAGACTTGACCAGAGAAACAACACTCAAACAACTTAAAGTTTTTGTACATCACTCGCCACCTCCCATACAATCAAAATGGAACTCTCAACCTGTCAATGCTTGCTATATCTGGACATCAGGCCAGGACGTAGTTGTCAAGATGCCATGGAAGCTCTGGCTAGAGCCATTAGAGCCAAATATGTGCTTGACGCCGACATTGCGAAATGCTTTGATCGAATCAACACTTCGTATTCAGAAAGGCCATGTACGCCCATGCACTTGCCAATGACCAGGGGCCTTGACCCACTAGCGGGGGTTTAGTTTCCGTTTCGTGTATTTTCCAACGTGGCCACACCAGGGCCGTGAGATTTTCAGATCGGATGGCAAGGAGCCATGTACACTCGAAACCAGAACAAAACCTCGAGAAGTGGGACATGGCCCCAGGTGAGCATCAACTGGTCTAGGAGGAAGCATACTTTTTTTTTTTTTTTTTTTTTGGCCTTGAGGTATTAAACCACCAGTACTTGGGCGACGCCTTAGCGTTTCCGCGGCCTTCGAGATTTGGGCGGCCGGCGCGGCGTGCAGTGCCCAAGTACTGGTGGTTTAACTGCTCTAACCAGGTAAGTAGACGCCCCTTTTCTTTTCTTTTTTTTTTTTTCAACTTTATTGCTCCTTTTTTCTTTTCCCTTCTATTTCCAATACACCTGGGCAAACTCCAGGCCAGGTTCCGACTGCCTTAAACTTGCCGATGACCAGAATGAGCAGAGCACGGCGAAAAACACAGAGGATGCCGAGCCTAAATTCGCCCTGTACCTTTCTCGGCCTTTTGGCTAAGATCAAGTGTAGTATCTGTTCTGATCAGTTTAATATCTGATCCGTGGTCCATCGGGAAAAAAAAAAAAAAAAAAAAATTGCCCTGCGCGCCCAAAAAGAAAGGAACCGACGCAGGCCTGCTTTTGGCTGGCGCCGCCAGCCATTTCGGTCAGGTACCCAAACCCCCAAAAAATGCGGCCGTAAACGAGCTGCATAGTATTATTTGTTTTTCAAGCGGGTAAACGTAATCTCTGAACCGTATCATGTGTTGACGGATGAACTAAGTGACACTAGACCCATTTTCCAGCAGGTGCTTCTCCCCACCGATAGACAGGAGCAAGTTCTAGTAGGAACTAGAAAGAAGTGAAAGAAAACCTTGAGGACTGTGCATCCTTTTCTTCTTCGCTGACCTTTTTTTTCCCCAGCTATGCATGCATGCCAATGGGGACAAATGATTTTCTATCTTTTTTTTCTTTTGTTCATGCTCTCTCTCTCTCTCTCTCTCTCTCTCTCTCTCTCTCTCTCTCTCTTTTTCTTTTCTGATCTTCTCTTTTTGTTTAAATTTCAGGTTTTTAACCGTTACGAGGAAGAGATAACGAGGCTGACGGAGGGGATGCGTCGTCTTCGAGAGAAAAATGAAGCTCTTTCTATTCCTTGCCAGCGGGTTTACCCTTGGACACCACCGTTGGTAAGGGGACTCCTCGAAGAGCATACTCACACTAACATTGTAATGGCTGAATGTGAACGGAACTAAGGTCACATACATTCACTATAGTCTTAGTGTGAGTATGCCCTTAAACCACCAGTACTTTTCCCAGCCATTTCTCCACGCGGCAGTGCTCGCGCCGCGTCTGGTCGGATGTATCGACCCGCTGATTCGCTAGAAAACATCCAGCCTGGGATTCCAGGCAAAACACATTGCATCCATGGACTGTTTTGCCTGGATGTATTTTTTGCGAACCAGCGGGTCGATACATCCAACCAGACACAACGCGAGTGCTGCCACGTTGTAGAAAAATGGCTTCCAGTGGGAAAAGTACGGGTGCAGGGCTATGTGCTCTGCGGCCTCTGCCTAGTCTGCATTAACCTGGTCGGTATGTAAACCAGGTTAACTTTGTGTTAGGCGAGCTCCAACACCAAGGGTACGCCCTACTGATGGAATTGTCCGCCAGCATGGCCTGAACCTGGTCCCAAATGCATGCCAGGTTCATGCTATGTCTCCACTGAACACCAAACACAAATGAAGATGCCTCATCCCAAGTCTGTACTGCCATCATCACTCTTTGAAAACAGAAAAAAAAAAAACATCCCCCGAATCCCCCAATTGTATTTGTCCAGTCCAGCCATCCTTGATGGGCACCCCTTCACGCGATTCACGGACCCCATCGTTTCCCATCTTCCTCTCCTTTTCCCATCCTCCACTCCCCTCCGTCCTTCCCCTCCTCCCCCCCTCCACCTCTCTTCCCCTCCCTCCCCCTTCCTTCCTCTCCATCCTCTCCTCTGCTCTTGTCCCATTTATTTTCTTGCCCTAAAAGGCTAAGAGGTTAACGTAATAACAAGAAGAAAGATCGGACTTGAAGAGGCCCATGGTGCCGTAACCAGGTTGCTAAAAGGGTGTCAGTTCAGATTTCAAACCCCAACTTACAGGATTTGGAAGTGGTGGAGTTATCACTGGTCGCCTGTGATACTCAAACGGACATGAACGTACTTACCCCTTTAGTTGATATCCAGCTGCCTACCTCAATTGGTTAGGCAACCAAGTGGCATTCAGGAGGTTATGTGCTCGAGTCCCACAACTATCTGCAGCTCATGTAGTGCCAATCAACTGCGACTTGGTGCTCCTGATAGGTACTAGTGACTAGCACTGCCACTGTCTATATGAACAGAATCAAATGGCAGTCGAGAACAAGGGGAAGTGCAGAAGTCTATGAGAAGTCCTTTTTTTTTTTTTTTTTATTTAACCACTAGTACCTTTGCCGTTTCAGAAATGAGGGAAAACACCGGCTCCCGAGGAATTCAGAACCCCTTTCCCACCACATGTCCGGAAATTAAGAACCCCGTTCCCACCACATGTCCGTTTTTACGAAATCACTGTTACTGGGCCCTGTTCCCACCACTTGTCCGTTTTGATGAAATCGCAGTTACTGGCCCCTGTTCCCATCCCAGGAATAAGATCGGAGCCATCACAAAGGCTGACCCTCCATCAGGCATGGGATCGTGTCCCGGTCTGTTTTTTTTGTGTGTGTGTTGCTCACGGATCAGTAATCTACTGTGAAGGCACCGGTGGAACCTGCGGGATGATGGCCTATTGGACTGTGCGTGTGACCGGCATAAATAGCGGTGGTGGTCCGCGTGCCCTTGGGACGGAGTGTGCGTGGATTCCCGTGTCCATGTGGTGTTGTGTGCGTGTGTGTGGGTTGGACACTACTGCCCTGCGGGGATGGGGTGGATATCACGACCGGTAGGATTCCACTTTGGTGAACTGATTGTATGTGGACTGCTGTGTCCGTGTGATGTTGCATGCGGTGTCTGTGCATTGGACACTACCGCCCTGCAGGGGTGGGGTGGATATCAGGACCGGTAGGATTCCACTTTGGAAAACCGCGTTGGGGCTGTAGTGGTTAAGAGACTTGGTACCTGTGGCTAAGGGTGCCAGTTCAAGCGTCTGCGTGCGCGGCGGGGCCTAAAGCCCTTTTTTTTTTTTTTTTTTTTAATTTAAAACAACTTCCCCCACTAGTGTTAGTGGTGCTGATAAGAGCAGACACCACTAGCACCTGGGGAGAGGCTCCATCTATTGGTGGGGAGCGTCACCTGCTGGAAACCGGGTCCAGCGTCCCATATACAGAAAAAACCCTGGAATCCAGGGGATTGACTGAGCAGGCTATTGGGAAAGGGGAGTAAATCTCTTCGCCCTGAAACGGGCGCCAGATACCTACTACTACAAACTAGTCCCTCTCCCTCCCCTTCTACCCGTTTAGTACCAAAACTTTAAGCCCTAAAGCAAGGATCAGTAATAATCTTTTTTTTTTTTCTTTTTTTTTAACAGAACAGTAATAATCTTCTGATGGTGAGCCATATCTGTCGATGTTTTCATTGAAAAAAAAAAAAAAGAGGAGAAAGAAAAAAGCAGAAAAGTGGAACCAGATGACGATGAGAGGAAGAAGACAAAGGAAGAGGAGGAGAGGAAAAGAAGAATAACAACAACAAAAAGAATAAGAAGAGGAAGAAGAAGAGATTACAAGAAGAATTTGGCACAACCGACGGGCCTAGTAGCTCAGTTCGTACATCCCCCCTGAACGACCTGTTGAAATACAGACCAGGTGCTGAGTTCGAACTCCAGTCAGGTCAAATGACTGAGATACTAAAATTATTCTGAATTACGTAGGGACGGCCAGTTTGATGATCATATCTCAAGGCCGTCGCCCTTGCAGAGAAAAACGAAAAAAAAAAACAAAAGAAGATTCTGAAGAAGAAGATGAATTTGGCACAACAAAAGTAGCCTCTGATCCCAGAGATCTGAAACTCTGGAGACGCCCCTTTGAATCCAGGATCTACCGAACTGGCCCGGGCTATCTGCCGCAGACCAAGGGAGACCGGAAAATTTTCAGATGAAGACATTTTCGAACAGGTGCTGAGCGAGGATTTCTTCTCAGGTCACAGGCTTGTTGATTTGTGAAGGCATAATGAGGGACCATGCCTCAAGGATTTCCTTCCAGATTGGAGACTTGATTCTGCCCTTGAGAATGGAGGGCGTGAGGAGGGGTATCCCGACATCCTCCCTCCGAGTAAGACCCCAATGTTTCATTAAAATCCCCACAGGCAACTCCACCCAGGGGTGGGCAGAGGGCTCTGTGAGGAGCTTAATGATCCACCTTGCTAAGAGCGCATTAAACCACCAGTACCTGGCCAAGCTATGGAGTCCGAGCCTCGGCCGACCGGTAGGCCGATCTGTGCCGAGGCTCGGACTACCGGGCGCAGCCATCCCGAACGTACAACGTACACAACGGAAAAAACGGGCAAAAAAAAACGAAAAAAAACAAAGAAATAAGAAAAACGATCCCAACGTGCAAAAGGTACACAACAAAGAAAACGGGAAAAAAAAACAAAAAAAAACAAAGAAATAAGAAAAAAGAATGGGTTCATCTTGCATCATCGTTTCTCGACGAGAGAGAGAGAGAGAGAGAGAGAGAGAGAGAGAGAGAGAGAGAGGGGGGGGAAACAGAAAGCAGGAATGAATCTTCCCGCTTTCG
>BFEA01000104.1:2384700-2401276 GCA_003427395.1 Chara braunii | reverse complement strand
ATGTTGGATTCCTAACCAACGAATATAATCCTTATGTATAGCACTGAGAACAACAGTCGAGAATGAGGTGAAATTCAGATTGAGACTAGACTAGAAGTTATCAAATGTCATACAAACTCTCTTCTTTCCATTCAACCCTCCCAATTCCCCCCCCTTTGTCCTCCCCTCGCAAGTCTCTGCTGAATGTTTTGATGGAGGATGATTTTTTCTTTGAATGAGTTGTATTGGATAAACTCCTTAACAGTTTCCCATTGAACAAAAATATCAGTCTACACTTGTTGTTTGATATTTTGTGTAAATTTCGGGCCATCTACTCTGGCCCCTTCCCACTCGTTAGTGCATCTTCTTTGCCATATGGCCCAGAGGATAGCTCTTCGACCCAGAGCGAATGGGTTCTGAGTGAAATTATGAGTTTGTTCTTGGACCAGACTTCAAGCAAAATTACTTTTCATCCCTAGATACGGTCCCACCATCTCTAGAGCCAGACAACACCTGGACAAATCAGGAAGATGTGTTCTTTAGTCCTCGGTATTTTCGTGTTGGGATAAACAGATCTGCAAAGTTTACACCAGGGTTCTACTATCCTTTTTTTCTCGAGTGATGTCCTATTGATTAACCAACCATTCGTAGGTAGACAAGACAACGGTGTTCGATTTGCCACTAAAGAGAGTCTATTTTTTCAGGTTTTATTCTTACTGTATTGAACCATTTAACCTAACTTATGTCTTGCTGGCTTAGGTTCAGATGTTGTCTACACCTTGCTGGGACTCTGTCCTTAAAATTAATTCTAGGTTTAAGCATACAATAGGTTGATTTGACCGATATGGAGTATAGCGACTGCGTATAATTCCTATCTTTCTTTTTTTGGCTACCCCATGTCCAACATGTTGGGTCTAGCAGAAGGTCTGAAATTTTTGTTGCCGGTCTAAAGGCCAACCACGATGAAGTGTCTTTTCGGAGTACTCTGATTTTGAAAATTTGGTCCATTGACATTCATTGTGTTTTGTTCTCATGGTGGTGGGTCACTTTGTTGTCTTCTTTTAATATGATGATATCAACTAATACCGATGAATCAGGGGAAAGATCTATTATATTACCAATAATTCGAGGTTCATTCCTGAGACCCACCCAGTCACTTTCTTGAAAATTTTTACCCTTCTTAAAAATTCGCACATAGTCAAGCGAAATTAGGTCAATGATCTCTTCTAAGTTTGCCTCCACGTGATGACAATGTTTGAGTTTGATTTGTAGAGAGGAAGAAGACAACCATACTTTGGCGTCTACATCCCAAATGTCTTTCATTCTGATGATACCTCTCCTAATTCACCCTTTCCATAGATTTTCATTACAGTATAACATGTAACCTTGGGGATCCCTTATCCATTCATTATTGAAGATGGGTTGTCGAAAAACCTCCTCCAATCTTTGGGGAGGGTGTTTATCTGGCAGGGGGAGCTTCCTCCATGTTTTGATGATTGTAGTCCAAAATAATCCTTACCAATATTGTATCTTGCTGCTTACTTATCTGCAAATTCCTGGACATTCTAATTCCTAAAGACACCTCTTGGAATGGGTCATGCTCGATTCTCAAACCATATTGTTGGGTGGATTTTGATTTCCATGGGGGGGGTTAATCTTCTCATTTACTTCCATGCTAAAACACTCCATGGGGTTTGCGGGTTGAGGTGAAGTCTCTTGATCCGTTGTATTGAGAGAGTCTTGACTTGTGTAGCAAGGTTTATGATGCCTAACCCTCCTCTTGATTTGGGTTGGATTAAAGTTGACCAGGCTACTCTACTAATGACATTTTTGCAGTCGTGATTGCCTCTCCAAAGAAAGACTCTTGATTGTTTTTGGGGAGATTTCATTGCCGAGTTATCTCGATCCCATATGACTGATTTGTACCAGGTTGAGGCCAATATCACATTGTTGATTATTAAAGAAACTCCATGGGGTTTACGGGTTGAATAAAAGTCTCTTTATCCATTGTATTGAGAGAGTCATGACTTGTGTAGCTAGGTCTATGATGCCTAACCCTCCTCCTGATTTGGGTTGAATTAAAGTTGACCAGGCTAGTCTACTAATGACATTTTTCCAGTCGTGATTGCCTCTCCAAAGAAAGACTCTTAATTTTTTTGGGGGGAGACGTAATACCTGAGTTATCTCGATCCCATATGACTGATTTGTACCAGCTCGACGCCAATACCACATTGTTGATTATTAAAGAGCGACTTATGATCGAGGTGTGTTTATTTTTTCACAATTCAAGTTTGGTTTGAGCATTCTGCATATTCTTCTCATTATGAGTCTTAGGTTTACCTTCAGCAGACAGGAAGATGTTTAAGACTATAATGAAAAATCTCATTTGAAAGACATTTGATGCGGGGGAATTTTGGTGGTTTTACCCATTGATGGTGGGTCCACCATCTTAATTTTGTTTTTTTCCCAATAAATCTTCATGTTCAAAAGTTTGCCGAAATTGTTCATCAGTTTGTGAATTCACTGAATTATCTCAATATTCGTTTGTGTTACGTTCATCATTAGAGAGAGGTCGTTTGCAAATGAAGAGCAAACAGGGATTGTCTCTTATGGAATAGAAAAGATCTGGATCCTTTTGATATCCTTACAGAGACTGAGGTTGGCAGCTATGTGACACCCACGACCTAGGCCATGGGCAATTCGGCCGTTGCGGCTGAAAAGCCGGTCGCAGTCGCAGCCGCGGCCGCTAGACCTAGTTTGCGGTCCGAGTTTTTGGATTTTTTTTTTGGGGGGGGGGGGGATTAGTGAAAACAAAATCAATATATATAGGTTTGTAGGGTTTTGAAAGCCCTACAAGCCCATTTTTATTTTTCTTCTAAATTTGACTTCATTTACGCTTTGTAAAAAATAAAAAAACAAAAATCGGTTGAAAAGAAAAATAAATAAAAGAAAAGCATGAATTTTTCTTTTTCATTTTTTTCATGACTGATATGGAGTTAAAGTCCTAAACATTTTGCCAAGGTTCCTTTTTTCTTTTTCTTTTTCTTTGTCTTCTGTGTTGTTTGATTGATTGATAAATTGATTAGAAAAATAAATAAATTGGAACGTGCTAGTTTGTGTGTGTGTCTGTGAGTGTGCATATGTGTGTCTGTGTATATGTTTGTATGTGTGCGCGTGTGTGAGTGTGTGTGTGTGTTTCTACGTGTGTGTGTGTGTGTGTGTGTGTGTGTGTGTGTGTCTGTGTGTGTGTTTGTGCGAGCACGCGTGTGTGTGTGTGGGTGCACGTGCGCACTCGTGTGTTTTGAGGGGGATTTAAAGAGGACGGTATTATGAGGGACTTCAAAAAGTGGAGGATAGTCAGAGGATTTTATAACACAATTCGTAAAAGCAAAATTCAGGATGCCAGTATCGTTCCCAAAAATAGGTAAAGAAAAAAGGCATGGGAAGTACACGGGATGGTAGTCCCATCAGTTGCTTGGTAACTCTGATCACCCTATAAGTCCGGTACCAGGACGGTATTATGAGGGACTTCAAAAAGTGGAGGATAGTCAGAGGATTTTATAACACAATTCGTAAAGGCAAAATTCAGGATGCCAGTATCGTTCACAAAAATAGGTAAAGAAAAAAGGCATGGGAAGTACACGGGATGGTAGTCCCATCAGTTGCTTGGTAACTCTGATCATCCTATAAGTCCGGTACCATGGTTTGTTCGTGTTGTCAAACTGCCAGAGTTTCGTATAGGCAGCGAGAAGTGTTTAAGCAAAAAGGAATTGGCTACAGGAGCATGTACCACAGATCATAAGGATTGTCAATTTAGACAAGGATAGTCGTGTATCCAATTCGTAAAACCCAATCCATCTCATCTAATTGGGACAGTACGTGCGAGCCAAGCCCTACTCGCTCATTCAGGTCATCCTGCCAGAAGTACAAAAAAAAATTGGCTATAGTAGCACATAAGTATTACCAATATATACCCGTGTATCTAGTTTGGAGAACCCAATCTGTCCAGTTTAATGAAAAACAAACCCTACTCGCCCGTTCTATTAATCCGGGAGCGCGATTAGTCAAGCAAGTATGTCGCTATTGGTAGCGTGCGCAAGGTAAGTTGTTTAAATAAATTTGGGGAGGGAACAGCAGACACAAATCCATGTGGAGGATCCTTATTGATTAGTGATATAGAAAACACACGAGTGTTGAGTATTGCATACTTTTATATGTCAATCTCCTAAATGGAGCAGTTATTTAGTTCAGGGAGATCCCTCCTTGTAGTAGAAAATTGAATGGGACGGCATGAAAAGCTGGTGAAATATCTATCGGAGGCTTTCAAGCGGTAAACACAGGTAGTCCGCCCTTTACCTCATATAGTGCTCGTTGCAATAGGTAGCATCTCCTATGATTACGCAACTTTATGACGGAATAATCAAAAACGAAATGCTAGGACACCTATTTCAATTACCCATTTACCAGAAGGGAACCTGCAGGTCGGATTTGCCAGGCCACGACTCGTGGTGTTGGCGTTATCAGTGGTCATGGTTGTGCCCTTAAGGTATGTCGAGAAGGAAAAGGGTTACCGTGTTAAATATAGCTATGTTTTGAGGTCCAGTTTTCATAAGTACAATCATGATTGGTGTCGCGATTTATATGACGTGATGTAAAAGGGGTAGGGTGGTGGGGGATCGAGTCGGATAGGGTTATGTGCAAGTGATAGGGGAAGGGGGTGGTTGGTATAGAGAGAACGTAAGAGCAGTAGCAGGGTGTGCAAGTGTATTGACAGTAAAGCAAATGTACAGGCATCGTAAATCAAGAAGTGGGAAAGGGTGAAACTGGCGATGCGTATGCGACAACCTTATGTATGGAATTGCGCCAAAGTGGATTGCAAAACGAATGGCGGGCCAGAAAGGGGGGAAGTGGAAGGAGGAGGGAGGGGAGGTATTAACACAAAGCCCTGATGGGTTACATTTAATTGGGAGCTAATTGAGCTTGCATAGTCTTGTTAGTAGGGGAGTCTACCCCTACTTAGCAACTGGGTCAGAGATCCGGGTATGTGTGTGGGGGGGTTGTGTACGTAACACGGCTATCCCATATCGAATGGGAAACAAGAAGCAACTCAAAGAAAGCCCATTCGAGGGTGATTAGCTAGCCAAGTTGGCTATGGTGAGAAGCAGCGAGGGACATTGTCGTTTTGACTTAGCAGGTTTTATAGGGGGAGTTAGGTCAGTGAGGAGCATAAGATTAGTTTGATTAGAGTTAGTGGGTTAGACATTAGGAATGGGCAGGAGCCCAACCATAGGGGGGGTGCACGCCCTGAAGCACGTTTTTCGCCGCCTAGCGCCCATAGCAGCGAATCAGAGGGATTAGTTTTTCAGGCTCTAGTTAGTACAGGGTGGGGGTTGGAGTCAGGGGGCGGTAAGTGGGGAGAATGGAGGCGTTTTTTGGTTAGGGAGCCAGGGATCCATACCTGAGTGGTCATAGCTGGTGAAGTCGCAATATCAGTGGCTGCCATCGCTCTCTGCAGTCTTGAGGCATCGAGTTAGATACTTCGTTGTTCAAAGTACGAAGCTAGTGACGCAGCAGCGTACTTTGTCTCATACAGGCACTGGATCGGCTCGTCTGGTTACGGACTCCTGTGCGGAGCGGGCAGAAAGTATGAAATGCGCAGTGCGTATAGCAACAGAAAGCAACCTGGAGTGTGAATGCGAGATGGTAGAGCAGGGGCGATGTAGTTTATATGTTTGATGTGAAGTGGCTAATATAGGTTGCAGTGGGCGTTGGAATAGGGGGTTGTGTTCGTGGCTAGGCAACATCTTTGCTTGTGATGCTTCATGGGCAGGGGGGTGGTTGGGAGTAGAGGGGTAGGGGATGTTGAGGGATTTCATTGTCTTTCGTGCGTGGCATGGGGTATAGGTCGGCATAGTTTTTTTTGGGGGGGGAAGGAGGAGATGGCAAGTGTAGCCGAGGTTGGGTCTCAGATCATGAGTGTCGTTTCAGCGAAGATCGTGGATCTCAATTTTGTTTTTAGTATTGTATCTTGGATCGGCTATGGTGGTCTTTTTGTGGTGCGCTAGTCCTTCTGTACTTCGTTGTTTTGTCGTAGACTCATTAGGTCGTTTCATCAATGTGTCGTATGTGCTTGTGTCCTGACACGTTCTTGACGTTTCGGGGTGGTGCTGTCCGGCGTTAGCCGTGGTGAGTTTATTTCAGGGTCTTTGTTCGGGGGGTGGTTTTTGCAGGATAGTATGCCGGGTACATGGGCGGCTGGGTAGGATGTTTTTTTTAATATAACTGGCAGGGGATTTTTTTAGCGGTTGGATTTGTTGATTTGGTTAGAGTTCCTTGGGTGTGGGTGGTTTTTCTTATTTTATTTCTCTCTTAGTTTTTAGTTAGCAGGGGATTTTTTTAGCGGTTGGATTTGCTGATTTGGTTAGAGTTCCTTGGGTGTGGGTGATTTTTCTTATTTTATTTCTCTCTTAGTTTTTAGTTATCCTTCTCATATATATATATATTTTTATTTTTAAGGTATATTCTGAATTTATTATTTTTTACTAAATTTTAGTATTGTACTGATATTTTATTGTATAATCTTTTATTTATTACGATTTGTGATTAAAAAAGTATATATTGGTTTTATTATTTTTTTTATATTTTTAATCATTTTTTTATATTTTTATTATTTTATTATTTTATTATTTTATTATTTATTTTTCATTATTTTTAAAAATTATTTTATATTTTATTATTTTATTACATTATTTTTATCCTTTTATATATTTATATTATTATTTAATTATTATAATTTTTTAATTTAAATTGTCTTATTTATTTATTTATTTATTAATTATTTTATTTAGAGTTTAATCATTTTTAGAAAAATTTTAAGACTTATTTTTTTGAAGAAGAGAGCGAGCGTGAATATGTGTGTGTGTGTGTGTGTGTGTGTGTGTGTGTGTGTGTGAGAGAGAGAGAGAGAGAGAGAGAGAGTGTGTGTGTGTGTGTGTGCGCACATGTGCCGGGGGAAGGGGAGGGAGGACTCCTCCTCCACCAATCAATCAATCAATCCATCGATCAATCAATCAATCAATCAATCAATCAATCAACCATTCAATCAATCAATCAATCAATCAATCAATCAGTCAATCAATCAGTCAATCAATCAATCAATCAATCAATCAATCAATCAATCAATCAATCAATCAATCAATCAATATATACATTTTTCTCTATTTTTTAATTTGCAAGGACTGTGCGATAGAGCGGTTTGATTTGAACTTCATGAATCTCACTGGAGAGAATGAGAGTCCTCTCTTTTTGTCATGTTTCGAGGTAGAGTATGTGCCGTTTAGGGTGGACGTGATTGTTAACGAGAGGTTAAGAAAATTCGTCGCCCTCCCATGCCCATCGATTATGACTTCGGTCGTTCCCTGACTTCAATGAAATCATGCGGGTATATTCTACGTCTAGGGTTTTGGCCGGGGACTCCGTTTTTGAGAAACTCGACAATGATCGTGTTGTTTAGAGAACACAGATCGTCGATGTATCTGTAGGTATCCTCAAAACACCTAACCGCCATCCAATCCTGCATCTCGACTAGGTAAGAGATCAGTTCAAACTCGTACTTAAAAAAATACACATCACAGAAGATGGGGGAACATGCCAGACCCATGGGAATCCCGAGGACCTGCCTCTGGACTTTGTCCCCCATCTGCACAATACCGTTGGAGATGAGCCAATCACAGGCGTCGATGATCCCCTGCTCGTCAAAATACAGTCTGTCTCTGTCCCTGTCCTGAACACCATCCACCCAGTAAGGGTGAGGCGTGCCATTGGCCGCTATCCGGATTGCGACCACATCCCTGGACGTTCTGACCCTCCTCCACTCCATGGCGCTGCGGATGAAGAACTTAATTGCCTCCAACAGACCGTCCCCCGAACCGTCAGTGGGTATCGTCTCGAAACATCTGGTGATATCTCCCGTAAAGGTGGAGTACACATACCGCGGGATGTTGGCCACGAATTCCCCGATCTAGGAGATCGACCACCAGAAGTTGGGTCTGACGCTGTGCTTCGCACGAATCTCCTCGCTTTTGCAGGTGCAGAGGGCTTGTACATCTTCCACAAGGAGCTTCAACATGCTTTCGCACACGCTCGGGACAGGGGCGAATACTGATCCCGCAGTGTTTGTGATCCACCTGAAAGTCTGTTTGTGCGCTTTGTAAACCGTCATGAGGTGCGGGAACAGAAAAAACTCATGCCCAACATGGGTGATGGTCGTAGCCTCTTGCAACAATCTAGCTGCTACTTGTGCTGGCTCTTCTGGAAGAGATGCGAAATCGGGCCCGGAGAGTCTGCACAAAGCCAGCCTCCTGATGAAGTTGATGCAGACGAATGTGGGGGTGTGTGGCGCTTTGTCCGTTGGACAGATTAGATACTTGTTGGTCAGCCACTCGAGCTCGCTCCTCACTGCTACGCCGTTAATGGGCTCACCTGTAATGTGCATGTGCTTCGTACGATAGCTCCAGATGCACTGCCTTGCGTTCTTTAGCATGATGGCCTTGACCCGCCTCTCCTCTTCCATGCATAGCTCCTCGTCGCATTTACGCGTGGTAAGTATGTTATCGAGCGCCAGCTTGACTTCGTCGATCGTGAATTTCTCATCAAGCGCTCTTAGCGGAATGTGATTAAGACCCGTGTTGAGCATGAGTTGCAGCTGTCCACTGTTCGTTACTACCGTGTCATTAGTGATGACGTGCATGGTACCTTCCTCGGGGAGGAGCCTGATAAAAGCAGTGCTGAAGAATTCCGCATGTCTCCTTGCCCCGCACTGGCAAGAATCCGGAATGTATCCCACCTCCCATTCGTTCATCTTAAAATTTCCTGAATGCCTTCGCTAGTTTGCAAATCTTGGCTCCCAGGGCCTCATCGTACCGCCACCCGATGATCACATCCTCCCGCCAATCCGCTGTTTCGTCCGCCCCCCACCTGTCTGAGTGCTTCCACGACCATTCTTCTCAGAGGAACTGCCACCATAAGTCTGCTCGTGTATCGGATGTGTACAAACTCGTCCTGCTCCTTCTCTCTCCTCCTCCACATGGATCTCCCCGATGGAAGTATGATCATGCTGCCTCCTTCATCTGGGTCGAAGTTCTCGTCCTGCGAACCACACGTAATCTCATTGAAGAGGTGAATCAACGATTCAACGTTAGAGAGGTCCATTTCCAACATAGTGAGTGCAAGGCAATAGACTGGAGGATTATCCTTCGGTAGGTGCTGCAGATGTTTTCCCCAAAGAATATATATATATATATATATATATATATATATATATATATATATATATATATCGTCAAATAGAATATATATATATATATAAAACTTCAATTTTTTTTTTGAAAGAAAAATAAAAAACAGACAAATCAAAACTTCAAAAAATTCTCCAGCTGATTCATGTATGGTGAAGAGCGAGTGTGTTTGGAAAGAGAAAGAAACAGGTAAGCGACGAAGTTCTTCGATATAAGGACGTGTGTGTTTCAAGGTGCGCCGACACCACCCCTCTTCCCCTTCCTACCCCCGCCGGCGGCACCGTTCTTCCGTGAATCGCCACTGCTCGCAGAATCCGCAGTAGAGATCGCGGAACCGGTCTACGAGGAAAGAAGCCGAGAGCTGCTTCTACCCCTTTCCTGCTGCCCACCTACCGCCATATTGTGTAACCCCCTCCCTCCAAGCTGCTCTTCTGGTGCGCGATTGTCCCGCTCGTGATTCTGTGAGCTTGGTCTGTCCATCGCTCCAACATGGTTCGGCTGGTCTCTAGGAGGGACCATCCCTTGCATAGCGCCTGCCCTGTCTCTGGGTTCGTAAGGAAGCACCCGCTGGCAGGGAGAGACAACTACGGGTAGGTTGTTGTGCTGCCTTTTCTGCGCATTCCCCTACTCGTTCCGAGCTTCTCTGGCTCTGACCCTCGGGTTGCCTGTTATCCTTGTGGGTAGCAGTACCCTGCCGATGGTCAAAGGGGTGTTGTACCTCCACTTGTCTCTGCAGATAACTGATTCAGAGGTGAGGGAAGGGTCTTTTTCCAGTGCAGAAATCACGTCGGACATGATTTCACGTATGAATATGAAGGTAAGACAAACCTCTACTGCGGGTTTCCATGAGACGCGTAAAAAGTGAATGAAAGTGGAGGTTTTCACCTTGATTGAAGCGACGTTGGGAAAAAGGATATCTGGATGCGCGAGCAGGTACCAGATCGCATGGTCCATCCAGATCGGCTCCGCCCCACAGTCCTTTTTCCTCTCGGTGGCGCACCTGCATCTGAGATACGGCCTCTCGACGTTCCAGCTCTTCCTCAACCCCTTAAGATCGATCTCAGGGGCCGTCTTAACCTTCTTCTACCACATCACCGGACTGGTATACTCACATTTCGTGTGATCTACTGCTGACAGCAAGGGAAATGCTAGTAGGGTTGGGTTAAAAGCCTTCTTCCCTGGGGGGCAATAAGGGAGTGCACCGGTCATCGCATTGGCTTTACACTTGGCAACCTCTTCCTCGGTCCGGATGGCGAGGAAAATAAGGGCTTTAACCGAAAAAGGTGCAAGGTGATTGAAAGTGTCGAGTTTCCAGAGCGCCTGCCTGAATCCGGAACCAGTGTGCTCGACCCAGTGCAAGGAGGGTAGCGGTGCGAAAGCAGTGTACTGTCGTCCTTGCGAGGAAGAGGTTTTCTCCGGGCTGTGGCTGGCAGAGGCAGTTACTACGGAGATGACAGCGTTCATTTCTGCCATCTCCTCGTCGTCCAGGGCCAGAGCACTGCTGATGGTGCATCCGACCGTCGGAGTTTCGGCTGCCTGCCCTTGCAGGTGTGAGTGATCCAGTCCCCAGATCTTAAGGAATGTTTGCTCAACCTTCGCGGTCCTAGCAGGTAGTTTTACGCACTCTCTTTCGTAATCTACCTTCTTCCTTTCTAACCCAGCGGCAGTGTCTAGGAGTATGGCAACAAAGGCATCCTTCCCCTGATTCCACACCCATACAAGATTGACTACGTCGCTAAACCCGATCATCCAAAAACAAATTGGAAAGTCCCCTGTTCCAACCAGCCTCTTCATCGCATCCAGGATCTCGGGCTTCAACGTGGCGATCAAGCACTATCTTTGCGCCTCAAAAAGCTGCAAGTAGTCACCCTGGTATACTACCCTAGGGCCTAGGTGCAACCATGCACAAATACTAAATGATAACTCCTCAAATACAGTATGAAACAGAAAGAACCTATAAAACCCCACCCATCCGCGGGTGAGCCCATCAAAACTATCCGACATATTTCATTACGACTAATTAAAGAAGTCTTAGGGCAGGGGGTCAGAGAGGTTTGTTGGGGGATTGGTCAAGTCTTCCCCATAGTTACATATGAGGTGCCGGAGGTGGTAATAATTTTTACAAGCTTCCTAGGCGATCTGTTTTTTGGTTTGCCAGCAACTTTATTCCACCTTTGTCATCCATCCCCCCAATTCCCCCCTTAACATGTCCTGTCAAAATTGTTCATGAACTTGTGTAGGTCTGTTCTTTGAAAAAGAAATTTCATTATGTCCTTTATCTTCATCCCTTCAGTCATCAATTTCGCTACAATCTGTTGTTTTGTTGGTTTTATAAGACTATAAGTTCTTCTTTTCTGGGACGTGATGAAGACGAATGGGCACCTCGCTGCCCTGGCCATGGGATTGGAGAGTATTGCTCTGCAAAGCGTGGTGCCCAGAGCAAGTCACTGTCTTTGAAGAAAATATGTTTAAAATGGGGAGCAGAGCAGTGGCCTGGGCAATATGGTAGCGAAGAATCCGAAGATTGGCTGGGGGAGACACAAGGGGGCTGGATTGCAAAAGTGGAATGGAAGGGAGAGGAGATGGGAGATTCAGAGGACCTGAGGGAAGGAGAGAGGGACTATCGCATCCAGTTTCATCACTGGACAAGGATAGATCCCTCCATCTTACTCCGTCCCGTCTCAGAGTTTCCTGAACTCTTCTCACCGCCACCCCTAGCCATGGTGGAGGCAGAGTGGTATGGGGGTGTGTGACAGGTTCAACGCTCTGCAACATGCTTCTCAGGATTGGAGTAATGATTGGGGGGATTCTGGGGGTGGGAAGGAATGTGGGCTGGGAGGAGACAGGGTTTAATGAACTTTAATCTCCTTTTGGTCATAATTGTGTGAGGCCTATTGGGCGGGACCTGCGAGTATAGAGTGGCGGAAGCTGGTGGCCTAGTACGAGAGTGCAGGCTGAAGAGGCAGATACCCTCCCACACATGTTACAGATACTTGTATATTCTGTGTATATTTTCTAAAGGGACGCTGGGCCCGTTTTCCAGCAGGTGATGCTCCCTACCAATGGACTGGAGCTGGACACAGGGCTGCTAGGGATGTCTGCTCATATCAGCAAGGCTAGCAGACCGGGCTGCTATGGATGTTTGTTCATATCAGCAACGCTAGCAGACCGGGCTGCTAGGGATGTCTGCTCATATCCGCAACGCTAGCAGACCGGGCGCCGTCTAGGGGTGCTGCATCGTAGGAGGAGCAGAAAAACAAAAGGCACTTGTGGAAGTTGTGGTTAATACCATAGGGGAGAAGGAGGAGAAGGAGAATGAGTAACGTGAGAATAACAATCCTTACCATAACTCTTAAGAGATGGAATCACTAGTGCTTATAGTTTCAGGTGGTTCTATCCCCAGTTGCTCAGATCACTCTGTAGTCTGTATTCCCTAGATTCTGCTACTTCGCTAAGGGATGCTGGACCCCCCAAAAAAAGAAGAGGGGAGAAGAAAGAGCATGGAACCCATGAGCGGATGCAGGGTCGAGAAGGAAAAGGAAGCAAGGCATACGGTCAGAGGCACTGCGTCATTGGAGGAGCAGCAAGAACATCGAGTAGCTGGAAGGCATGCCAAGAAGGGGATAGGAACAACGGGGAAGGAGGGGTAGATGCAGCTGAATGGGGAGTGGAAGAATGAAAGGCACTGATACGAGGACCAGTCATCTGAGTCATGAGTTTTGGAAAGAAGAACAAGAAGCTGCAAACATGCCGAGCAGGACGAGGGGGGAGAGAAACAGACTGTGACGGAGGAGAGAGAGGAGAGAGAGGAGAGAGGAGAGAGACGAGGGGGGGCACTACCAATTGCCGGAGGAAAACGTAGTAGTTGGGGAAGAGGAAGTAAGAAGGAGGGGGGGAAAAAGGGGGAGGAAATCCTAAGGAGGAGAGATCAAGGGTCGAAAAGGAGGCAGCAACAAAGGAGGAGGAAGAAGACTCTGAGGTGGTTGAAAATCAATGAAAGACAATGAAGCTGACTCACCAACAAGTCTCATTGTGGAAAATTGTCACCCTTCAAGTTGGGGGCCAGACAACTGAAACAGTTATGGGATTAATCATAGCATTAACTTAGAATGAAGCAGGAAACACGGATCGTCTGCCGTCTGTCTAGCTCTTTCTTTCCTCTCCGCTCGCCATGGACGACTGTTCCAATAATGCATCCCTGCTTGCTATGATTACAAGAGTCTAGTACTTGAAGCACACACAGTGAACACTTGCGCCACACCAAAGATTAGTTCTGTATTGAATTTGCAAGTGTGAAACCAACTGCTGCTCCTTTCCTTAAGTGCCCTTAAGCCTCCCCATGTTGGTATCCCTCCCTCCCTCCCTCCCTCCCTCCCTTGCTTCCTTCCTAGGCTTCCTGTTCCACAACCACTCCGACACAAAAAGACCCTCAAGGTCTGGAGCGATCATGATTACTTAGTCATTATAATGGCTACTTTGAATCATCTAGAATTATAATCTATTTCCCAGCCGAACGTTTCTTATGTGCCTGAGAGGATTATGATGTCTTCCGGGCTGATGCTGCTCCACATGAAATAACCCCATCATGATGAATAGACTGGAGCCTTCTCGTTGGCAGTGGGAAGCCGGAGGGATACAGAGAACCTTTTTCCTGCTGGCTACTGAATTCGTCTTCGAGGGGCTTCTTTCTGCTAGAGACGTTTTTGACCGAAGTAAGTACTGTGAGAGACATTCACGAAAGTCCCCAGCGAGAGTGTGACTGTGCCCTAAGCTCTCTGTCGCACCCATGCGCGGCCTGTCTTGATGACGATGCAGTGCCTGTCAGGCCGCCGGCGAGGATCGAAGTTGGCGTTGGTGCCATCTCTGTACTCGACGGCGCGGATGAAGATCTTGATGCAGGCGTCCAGGAAAATCCTCGGATCTCTGACATTGAGCTCCCGAGAGGCGATGAATTGCTTGTTTGTGTAGAGGTGGTGTGCGCACTTGTCGACGGACCACTCTCTCCTCCTCCTCCTCAGCTCAATCTCAATCGAACAGTTGTACGAGTTCGCCACCAACACTCGTTTCACCCTTGACCTGCACACACATGACAAACACACACACACACACACACACACACACACACACACACCCACACCCACGCACACACACACACACCTGTCTCTTATACACATCTAGATGTGTATAAGAGACAAGTTCAGATCCCTCAAACACAATCATGTTTAGGGGAATTTTCCTTCAAACGGAAAAAAAAAGGAGGAGAAAAGACAAATAGTCCTCATGCAGCCTGTGTCTGAATGGTACACACTCGTAGCTCTTACATAGCCATTGCTTCCTAGGACTCGTCATTTGGACACAGTGGAACAACAAAAAACAGCAGTTCGAGGATTTCCTAGATAATAATATTATGTCCGACATGACCCTAACTCTTGGGAGCAGGAACGTCAAAGATATGACTGACTGTCAGCAGTTCAGATCCATCAAACACAATTATCATGTGTAAGGGCACACTCACACTACCACGTATTTTCGCAAAATAGCAAATTTTATGTAGTTTTCCGGGTCACAAGAGGCACGTATTTTGCGTGTTCACACAAAAGGGCACGTAAATGTTAGCGGCCTGGCATATTTTGCGGGGACCTCCAGAGGTCCCCGCAAAATCGTATTTCTTTTTCCTCTACTGCTTTCCGGAAGCAAAAAAAAAAAAAAAAAAAGTGCATTGTGCTGTCTGACTGCAGACAACGTATTTTCGCATCTCAATGCCAGGTCGCGACCCTGTCTTTTCTGCTTTGGGCAACAAACGGGTGACCAGTGTGACCCGCAGGTGCCATATAAACGCATATTCACATACGTGAAATTTGCGGAAGTACGTGCTAGTGTGAGTATGCCCTAAGGGGAAAAAAAAGGAAGAAACAAAGTGCAAACGCGGCAGTTTTTGAGTTTGCAAATGCGAAAAAAAATAAAACACCTGCCGAGTTCGAAAAATTAATGCAATTCGGGTAGAAAAGGAGGACCCGTTGGGCCTTTTTTTTTCCCGTCCGACACCACGGCCGACCCCTGTAGTTATGACACCCGGCTTGACACCATCCCATTTTAAAACTTGGCGGCTGCTTTCTTTGCAGGAGCGTGTTTTTTTTCGCACATTAGGAACTGGAAAGTGACATAAACAAAATTGCCCCAAAAAGGAAAGACAATAGTCCTCCTCACCTAGCTTGTGTCTGAATGGTACACACTCTTACCTTTTACAGAACAATGGAATCCGATGTGTTTCTCTTTCTCCACCCAACCACCAGTACATGGCTCCAACCAACTTGAGAATCACGGTTGAGCCTACCCGAACACTTCGCCTACGATTTCGGGGCCAGTGCCGGCACCGTGACCGGTGACTGGTCCGGTCACTATGTTATGATTTCGGGGCCAGTGCCAGCACCGTGACCGGTGACTGGTCCGGTCACTATGTTGTGACCAGCCGCCGCAGCCGGTTACGGGACCCAGTCACCGGATTTTTGGGCCCTCCGGGGAGCGGGTGGTACAAGGGGCCTCTATGCCCTATGTATCCCCCCCGGTCATGACCGCAGTGCCGAATCCGCCCGATGGTCGAGAACCCGACCGCCAAGGTCGACCGCGCGAGTTTTTTGAATATTTATTTCTCAAAAACTAAAAGGCAAAAAAAAAGAAAAAAAAGGAGGGGCTGTAGGGCTTTCCAAACCCTACAACCCAGTATTTTTGTCTTCGGATTTCAACATTCTTTAAAAAAAAAAAAAAAAAAAAAAAAAAAAAAAAAAAAAAAAAAAAAAAAAAAAAAAGACAGAAAACTAAAAAAGAAGTATTTCAATAAAGAAAAGTTCTTAAAGAAAGGGCCATTTTTTCTTTCATTTTTCTGTGATTGCTGGTGGGATGAACATGTTGCACATGTTTTTTTTATTGACCAATGCACAGATAAAAGGGATAAAAGAAAAAAAAAGTACAAAAGACTTGAAAAAAGTGTAAAAAAGTTTTTTTTTTTGGTTTTTGACACACATACATGATATTGATTTATTGATTGATTGATTGATTGTCATTGGTTAATTGATTAATAATTGATTGACTGACTGATTGATTGATTGATTGATTGATTGATTGATTGATGGATTAATAGCAAAAACATTGCTCCGTCCAAGCTTGGGAGCGAAAATGTCGTCCGTTCAAAGTTTCCTTTGCAAAAATAGATGTTTCGTTGCAGCTTCATCGGGTTCCCATAGTTTGCCAGCAAACATACCACGTTTTGCCCAGTTTCACAGCAAAGGACCCCCTGGCCTCAA
>BFEA01000104.1:2327922-2357242 GCA_003427395.1 Chara braunii | reverse complement strand
ACTACTCACCACATAGCACATGGCGGTGCATGGTTCCATGTTTTAGCAGAAGACTCATTTTGCTAATATTATATACATTTGGTGAGTGGTGGAGGGAGGCCCTGAGAATCACGTGGAGACACGAACAGGGTCTAGCTGAATTGGTGACCCATAACTCCAAGCTACACACCTGAACTCGATGCCATAGTATATATTGGTGGTCTGCTCCCACCTCTCTCATTGTGACGCGGCCACCCTGCTTGCTGAAGCAGAGGTGCTTAAAGCCTCCACAATGTCTAAGTACATTGTTGGAGTCATTGAGTTATGTGAGGAATGAGCCCTCAAGAAGGGGCCTTGCCATGATGTACATGTTTTGGGCTAAGGCCCGAGCAAGCCTCGTGCCCGCCCTAAGTGAAGGCGGGTCAGCAAATCAACAATAGCCCTCTGTGCATACATTTCACAAAGTGGGGTCCTTACAGTTGCAGCACGCAAGTTGGTTGGAGTGCATCGAGTTTCGGATCTCAGCAAATACCGAAATGCCCAAGGCCTCTGAGTTAGTTAGGCCCTGGGCTCTTGAACGTGAGGCCGAGAATGCACATTGGGTATAGAGGCCGAAAATGGAAAGGGAAACCGGCCCGCTGTCTGAATCTGGCCGCAGGCCTTGACGAGAGAGGCACAACTGCATCTCCCGGGCCCCAACTGCAATGGGCCTGGGTTCAGCCACTGGGGCCCTGTCGCAGGCTGAAGGGAGGCCGCCCTCACGCAGCACTGGCATATAGGCAAGCAGGGCGAGTGGGCGGGGATCTTGGCCAATGCTGGCATTGCAGGCACGCTGCGCGGATGCATGTGTACTGCGCTATACATAAGCAGCGATGCGCCGAGGTGAAGCAGGCAAGCGTTAGGCAGTAGGGCGCTGCCTGCATGCAAGGCACTGGCGGCCATAGCCGGGCCGCATGAGGGTGCAGAGAGGGTGTAGGGCGAAGGTGGTCTTTAGAGGTGAAGGGCGCTGTGTGGGTAATAAGGGAGAGTGTGGGGAAGAGGACACGTACCTGGCGATGGTGGAGGTCGGCATTGGTGTTAACATCATCACTTGCTGGTAGTCAAGTTGTCTGGTTGCTTTCATTGCTGTAGTTGTAGGATAGGCTGTAGAGTAGATAGGGCGTCTGGCGCTGTCTAGCGCATCGGTCCGGCACCACACGTAGTAGCGCAGGACCCTCTCGGCCGCGTCATGCAGGAGCTGGACCAACCTTGACACGAACACGCAAATGGAGCTTCCTTAGGCCGCTCCGCCCGAGTGCGCCAGCCATACCTCTCGCGAGCCCCTATGAAAGGATAGGGCCTACGCGAGGCACAACTTACCTCTACCTTACGGGAGTTATCACCTCCCTTTGGTGGGCGTATCCCCGTCGAGCTACCAGTCCACAGTACGAAAGCTACTCGGTTGCAATCGCAGAGGTGGACCGGTCGAGGGCGTTTCTCGTTCGCTGTAGCATAGGGGGTACGAGCAGTAATACGCCTATCGGACCCGCACGCGAACCGACATCTTGGGGGGCTCAAATCCCAAACACGGCTCGTCGTCGGTCGACTAGGATGCATCCCACATACCATGCGCACACCACTTTACATACACAAAATTAAAACACACACACACCTGAAACGACACAACACAAACAACGCGACAACGCTCCTAGCCCCTCGGTAGCCAACCCATAACTTTCCAACGCGGAAATCGAATAGGCGTCGCGCACGAGACTCAGTATAAAACCGCGCGGACGCAGGGCTAACTCATGTCGACTCGCAATGCAAGCGTACGCAAGTGGTCGCAGTGATGGCGTACTATGTAGTACCCATACTCACGCGGTCCTCGTCAATTTCGAAGGTCGCATTCAACACTCAAGTGTCGGCTGACACGCGCCTTGAGGGTTAATCTCTCGACGCTGGACAACCGCCATGCGCGGTTGAAGACCACACACCCTCTTCTGCACTCTGTGCACAGTGGGTGGTACACAGGTCCATACCTGTGGTGGCAGTCGCCTTTTACTGCCCTGGAGATGAGTCTCACTCCGGGCCTGGGCGAAAGTCAAGGGGTTTGACTTTGACGACTGCCACGGACTACAACGTCCAACCATACAAACTCTAAAAAGCAAGGGTAGAAAGTGAACCTCCCTTCCATCTCGAGACATAATCCAGTTAACCCTTATTCACACTCAAAGTAGGCCTCTCAAATACTCAGAGCACTTATAAATATGTAAGGGTTTATTATGTAGGACGATCACTTCTCACAGTCACAGTGAGGCTCCTCTCAGCCATATATGTATGAAATCGCAGGCAATCGCATCCAGAGTCCGAACCACAACCATACCTGCAATCACATCAAAGATTCAACCGGAAGTTCACGCACTACACGGGGTCAACTTCAACCATTCCTCGCACTCATACCCCTCGCTTTAGCCATACAAGCCTCACTCGTGCAAATCTTAAATAAATATTCAGTACTTTTGTTGGATGGCCATTCAATAAAGTCCGGGTAAAAACACAACAAAACAATTCAAATCTCAAGGCTAAAGCCTTTAGGTTGAGTGGCAGGAGTGAATTCGAGTTGAATCGTAAACCGACGAATCGGCAACTGACCTGTTATCAGTGATAACAAAAGGTGATCCTTATAGGATCAAGCTGAAGCTAATCCAAGTCCTAAATCGAAGTCCAACGAAAGTCTGTACCATAAGACAAGTCAATGCCCAACCTAAATCATCAGCATATGGGGGATGAACCTCCATAGCACATTCTCACTCAAAGTTATCTGYCAACCAAGTCTAAGTCWACCTCTAAGCCAGTGCCCAAAGCTAAGGTAGACTAACGGCAGGATCTCCGCTATTCAAGGTGGATCGCCAGAATCGCCACCTGTTAAAATATAATCCAACTCCTCTAAATCAAGAAAATTTTGGCAGCGCTTCCCATAGGAAAAATGTCTTTTCAGAATTTGTATCAGTCCAAATATGAAATCAAAAATATTCTTTGACTTTCCAAAGTTCAATTTTTGTCTAACTCCTTGAATTAGCAAAAATTTGGTCAGCACTCCCTTTAGAAAATGAGAGTTTCCAGATTTTTACTAAGTCATATATAAACTTTAGGCAAGTTGAACTTTGACAAGTTAAAATTTGACTAACTCCTTGGATTTGCAGAAATTTCGGCAGTGCTTCCTGTAGAGAAAGTAGCTTACACTAATTTATACAAAGCCAAGTATGAAAAAAAATCTCAGAAAATGCGAGAATCGATCTAAGCAAAAAAACTTAGCTCACAAAATGCAGGAATTGACCTAACTTCTATCGCTCTAGCACGAGGCGAGCCTCTAAAACAACTACCTGTCAACCTCACACTCAAACCAAGTAGTAGCCTCACTCAGTCTCATGCAGGCCAAACCGCAAAGGTAAGTACTCTCATCATCCCCAAGCCAACTTGACAGACAATAGTTCGTAATCTCTCGATACTTTATTCCCTTATACCTAGCTTACATAGGGCATAAAGTCAAGCGGTCCAATCTTATGGAACCTGCCTGACTCAACAATTGACTATGCACGAACAGGTTGCACAACTACTTCTCTCTTCCTTTTGGGCATATGACTAAGCCGTTCATCTTAGAACGAGGCTCAACCGCCCCGAGCTGTTTAATATCGAAATTATATATACCTCTCTGAGCTTGGTGTTCAAAAGCTGGGCATAGGACTGAGCCGTTCATCTTAGAACAAGGTCCAGTCTGCCCAAGGTTACCTTCAATTATACTCTTAGTTATACTCTCTTCATTTCATGATAAGCTACAGCCAGACCGTCCAATCTTATGGAACCCATGCTTGATTAGCCTGTTCATAAATAGGATAGCATAAAAAATATAACCAAAATTTAACATTTTGGGTTCCAACATGTGCGAGGCATTGGGCCAGACCGACCAATCTTATGGAATATATCTGGTCATTTTCCAGGTTCGTTTCTCTCTGATCCACTGTGTGCGGCATGAGTCCAAGGCCGTCCAATCTTATGGACATGCTTTGGCCTCAGCGAAAATTATCCCCTCAGAAACAAACAGGAAGGGGTTGGGCCGTCCAATCTTATGGACTCGCTCAGACCTCCTCGCTCAGAAACAAATGAAACAAAATAAACCTCGACCAAACATGGCAACCAAACCCTCCAATCTTATGGTACAAGTTTGGCCCCTGAAAAGTCACCCACAGTCAAACCCTCACAATTCAGAGCAATCAGACCATCCAATCTTATGGACCTGGTCCGACTCTCCATGCAATTCAAGAATTAAACACTGCGGTCAGGCCGTCGAATCTTATGGAACTGGTCTGACCCCATAGGACCCTGCCAAACTCAAGCAAAACCACCTTTCACCCACCCTTTCCCCAGATGCAACCCCTTGTGTTCACAATCTGTCTTCAGGCAATCAACAAACTAAACTGCGATTGCACACACACTCCTTTATTTAGTCTGAATTGTGTCCTGCCAGTCAATCCAAAGTCAAAATAGGCGTGCATATAGTATACTAAATAAACTATAGCAAGATGTACAGATAGGAAGCTGCACCAGGGCATATAGAAGGAAAGCAAACGGTTACCTTTCAATTCCCTGCCTCCTGAGCCTCGCCTAGATTCCGGCAGAGCTCCCTCAATCGATGGGACGAACCTCCCACAGAGGCCTTGGCGCGGATTACGGGTTGCAATCCCGCATGCCGCCTTCCTCTCGGAACCAATAAACTGGACTAAGAGGAAGAAGGGCAGAAAGAGGAAGTTTGAGTCGCTCCGATACAAGAAGGGTGCTCTCAGACTTGCAGGAGAGGGCCTTGTTACCTCGATACGCCTGAGGGCCCCGCAATGGCGGCCAGACTGCGCAACAACTTGGTTAATTGAAGTCGAACTGATGAAACCGCCCCTCCTGGCGAACCTCCTAACTCACAACAGCAACCTCTTTTTACAAAACCTAACGCCTCCCTTGCTCAGCGAGGACCCTTCTTCAAAGATCTCAGCCCTCCCGCAACGCTTCAACTTGCAAGGCCTAACTGCGTTGGCCACAACCCAAGGTTGTGGATTCATATCAATCCCCCTCTACCTTCGTAGCGAAGCAACAACGTAATCGAACTAGCCATGCAACAAGCGGAGAGTGCTCACTCAGTGGCTGAGGTCCCCGCCTAGTCCCGGTAAACGTCTATACTTCGGTCGGGGTCACACTATTCTGCCTGGCATAAAGAGCACTGTATCGATCATCTGGTAAGCCTGTAGCCTTCTGGCTTACCCCTCGTTCACCCACACAGTAAATCGAACACTTCCCGGTTAGCAGGCAGTTTTTCAAGCTTGCGGCCCACCTGTAGTTGCCTCGTTCGACACACAGGCTGTACAGCGGCCAACGAATGTGTTTTTCTCAAACAATTAACCTAGCAAAACGTCGGCGAACTCAACAAACGCAGTGAACTCAGCAAACGCGGTGACCACGAGGAGCATGAGCAGCAGCGCCTAGTGATTCATCTCTATCCCCTGCCCCAGCAAAAAACAGTCATACTAGCCGCACCATCCATCCCACAGGCCAGGACAGCCGACTCTCGTATTGGAATACGAGCAGTGCGACAAGCTGCAGTCCCCTCGACAGTGCCCCGTTTTAGTATCTCGTACTCGTTAGCCCGCATGCTAACCTCTCTTATGCGCACAGCTGCTCACCGGATGCTTAGTTGTAGCCAGATCCTCAGCTGGACCCCTTGCACTTGCAGGCTAATAAAACAAGTGACACTTCGGCCCACCGGCGGATCCATAGACTCACAACCGGATTCACGCTGCCTTACATGATGAACTAGGCACCGGATCCGTCAGCAGGTATGTTTCAAGGCTGCAACTTGCCCCCCCCTTTGCCTCTCGTCGTGTGAAGTATGTTGGCCAGAGGTAAGCCTGTACCTTCACAGTCAGCCCTGCTCCCGCAAACGTTGATGGGATGATTAGCGCGTCGGCTAGCAGACAAATGTGCGGTCAGCGCGGTTGGCTTACTGCAGTCTTGCTTGACGGGCGGAGCACTACATCAATTAGTGAGTAGCTTGCACTTCGCAACTCGCTCCCTCACTTTATTGGCGACGATCAGGCGGCAATGTAATAACGAACTGGTAAGCCTTCGCCACACGATTCGCCCTTTCGTTGCCCCGACGGCTGGGATTAGCGGCACACCCGCCAATTGGTGAGTCCCTAATCTCGCCTCTCGGCCCCAGCCACTCTTATATGGCCAGATGGGCAACCGCTTCGACCGGTGAGTAACCTCCAACTCCGCGGCCAATCAGGCATGTGCCATGCCCCGTGGTTCGCTTCTCGCTGTAACACGCCCTGGTACATACCCCACAACACAAACATAAAGATCAACCTACCACTACATTATGGAAGCATGCACTGCCATCGAGTCAAACGTGCGGAGAGGCAGGGGGAAAGCATTCCTAATATCGGGCTACGCATCGGCCAATATTTAAGTCTCCAACCCCCGCGGCTACTGCCGCGCCACTTGCTTCGTTGGTTTATCCAAAATCGAATGAATCTTCCGCTAGAGCGAGGAAAGATACATCGCTATTTGAAAAACTTCTCTCGCAACTTCCCGCAGCTCCTACCGTCTGTATCGGCCAAACCGAGGCCCAAACTCAAAAGCTACCGCGGCCAATCAATCCGCGGTGTGCCAAAACCCCCATATACCATCTTACTTTGCCCGAATCCGTTGAGAAACGAAAGGGATATGTCCTTTTTACTCCATCATGCTCGCCTCCTCCAAAGCTCTGCGCGGACTGATTTTCCTACTGACCTTTCTTTTACCAATCCTCGCTTAAATCTAACACTTCCAATGGACTCGCCTAACGTCATAACCCCAAAATCGGCCTTTATTTCACTCGATTCTATCAAGAATCGAGTGTTATCTCGAGTTTTCTTCTCGTCTATCCTCCATAGCCCTGCGCGGTAGCTTTCCTCCTGTACTCCCAACTTTACTAATCTATCGCTAGATCTAACTCCACCATCTGATCAGCCCGGGGCCAAAACCCCGGGATCGCATCCTTCCTCTCTTGTTTCCACTACGGATCGAGAGGGTTATGCTCCCTCGACTGCGCCCGACTCGATTGCCGCCATCTCGCTTTCTTCAAACGAATCCGGCGCGAAAACGCATCCGGATTCATCCACATCTCTCACCCCCCTGCTGCTACCCATCGTCCACTCCGCCTTTCATAGCCCAACTCTCTCCGCCCACGCCCTGTGCCTTTCTTCCGTCAGCGCTCCACTCTCATTCGCATGCACCCGAGACGGTTGCACGTCCGGATTCTCTCGAACTTTCTCCCTCACTACCTCACTCCACCCACCAGGCGCCCATCACTCCGCTGCCTCACCCCACTGCCTCAGCGCCCGATGTTCGCTCGCCTGGCCTGCCCTTGCCTCCCTCACGCCGCATGCACCTGCCGCGGCCTCCCGTCCAAGTTCATCTGCCCTCCTTACTACCTTACCGCCCGTTCCTCCTCCACTGTCGCCCATTCCCTCACGCCCACTACGCTATCGTATCCCCTACCGCCCGATGCCGCCCGACTTTGTCCTTCGCTGCCCAGTGCCCGGACCAATACTGCCCGCTTAAGGGCCGCCCGTTCGACACCTCTGGGTACTGCGCTGTGCATCGCTGCCCGCTCAACAGCACCCGGCGTCGAGGCTCCCAACTTCTGCTTTCTTGTCTGGCCCTGCCCCTTTCGCCACTTTGCGCATGTATCCGGCGCGGGGACCCATCCGGGTTCATTCCCCGTTTTTACCACCCCGTCTCACTTTTGTGTAGAGGAGGTGCCCACAGCCCGCGGCCATAGTGCGCTATCCTTCTCTCCCTTGCCCGTAGCTCCGCCACCCCATTCCACAGCCTCGCGACCATTGCTACGCAGCACAGTGCCGCCGGCCACTATACATAAGCCGTTGGTCTCGAACCAACTGCTAACAGCCATAGGGAGAGGGGACCGGAGGGGAAGTAGAGTGACCGGCCCTTCGAAGAGGCTCGGTCCTAATGCTACCAACCGACCCCTGGCTGGTTTCACCCACCTGCTGTAGCAGGTAGCGCACCTGCTGGTGGGTTCAACCCCCACATGTTCCCACGTCGGAGGCTTGAGCACGGACATGGCTGCTACGGGGTTCCCCGCAGTACTATGAAGGGGTAACTTCGGCGTAGTCACGACAACAATTCATAATCGAACCTCAGGCAATCCGGAAATACAACGCAGCCCCGTGCGACTTTATATCAACCCCGGTACTGCCTCCGAACCGAGACGCTAACAAGGGAAATCTGAAACCAAAAACAACAAGAGGTATAAAAAAAAAAAAACTTAATAAATAAATAAGAACACAAGGTCGGGGAAAAAGGAGAGGAACTACAAACACCTCGCCACCCCTGTGGGTCGGGCCCGCCGCCGCGCCCATTAACAAAACCAAAGAGGATAGCCCCGTTGGGCCCTCAATCCCTCTGGTTTCGCTCCACAAGCTCCGCTGCCGCTGCGCCGACGCCCTGCTGGCCTCGATCCCCGGACCTTTGTATCGTCAACCTTGTGCCATAACCTATAGGGCTGAGCCCAGGCCTGAGATTAATATCAGCGGAGTGCCATATAAGGCGGTACGGCGCTGCGCTCAGGGCCATGGAACTCGGCCTGAGCCCCATCTTAGCCTACAACCGCGCGCGCGGCCGCCCAGCGTCTGCACTGACTTACCAAGCTGCACCACGGCTGCCACTCGCTCCGCTCCACGTGCCAAGCCCTACCGCAGTCACACTGTCGCCTTTGTCGCCGCCGTCGAGGTCGTCCTCCGTACGCACGCGTAACTAAATCAAACGTACCAACAAGGAAAAATATCCTTAAATCCTAGTGTAACCAAGAATAAATAAACGTAAGGATAAAAATAAGAACGGCCCGACTGGCGCCCGCGCCGGCTTCATAATCCACGATAGAAACGGAATCACGCGCGCCTCGAACCTGCGCGCCCACACACTCTTTATTTTAATCAACCATCCGGCCATCGTAACCATGCAGACGCAACCGCGCCTCGCGCGGTATACTTGACTTTAGGCCAAACTCATTTTTTATATCATTTGCAAAAACGAGGGCGGATACCCTTGTAAGGGTATTCGTGCCGACAGCTTACCGGACCACATTAAGCGACGTCCCCGTCGCTTCGCAAAATCGAAAAGCTATCAGATTACCCAAGATGCTGACGAAAGAGGAACTTATCCGATTAGCCGACAAACACAGGGTAGAGGCCTCCATCAAACCATGCCTCCACAACTATATGCTGCCAGGCTTCTAACCCGGACCCTCACCTCCCCAGCATTAGGACGCTGATAGCATAAGTTCCAAATACCTTCCCAATCATCCTATCCCCGGCCCTAGACAACCTTCGGCTTCTCGTTGGGTGTTCCTAATCCTGGCTAAAACTAGGGACGCGGGCCTTGATCGAGACCTTTGAAGGCACTTTCGCCTTCCTTTTCGGCGAATCTCTCACAATCAAATACACATACGTATATTTGTATACTTAAATCCACTCGGCTCTTTCTGCAGGCTAGTAGAGAAAGGCTAGGTCTCCATCTTGGCCCACCATAGCTTGGCTGATCGGGTCAGGACTATGGCCCACCGCATTGTTATTTTAGCGGCAGTACCCTCGTTGGTTACGCAACGATAGGTTTTCTCCTGATAAGCATTCAATCAGGATTTTCCAAAAATTCTCAACCTTTACTACCCCACGGAGTAATTTCCCTGGGGCGGGCAACTTCCCTTAAACACTTACTCCGCGGTCCCGCAGCCAGGTTGCGCCGGCTACCATCCATCCACTGGGGTTACGCCCTAGAGGTGCTAAATCTTTACCGCTTAGCTTGGTATTCCCCTACTATGTCCCAGAACTAGCACAAGTGGTTAGATAGAGCGTCGCAAAACCAATCACGGATCCACTGAGGGATTACGCAGGGGTCTGAAGGCATTTACCAACTCTTCCACGAAAGGCATGACATCCTTCGCACAATCACAAACAAAATCCGCTAGGTCCACGAGGCCGTGACCCCTGACTTAATCAGAGCCAGCAGCCACCCATCCTGAGATGTCTCTCGCCCTGCACTCTTTTGCGACTTTCTCAAACATCTCGAGCAAACGTGGTGCCTTTTTGTCAGACTTTATCAACTCAAACACTGGTTATCATGCCCTTAAATCCATTAATCACCTTTCACATGAAGGAGGTCTCTCTCAATAGGTCTCCCAGCCATCCCTCTCTTCCTAGGATGAGTTATCACACGACCCTTTTTAAAACCACCCCCCTTTTTGGGGGATGAACTTTCCGATAAATAACATTACCACCTTCCTTAATCTGAAGGGGTCTCAATCATAGAACAACTCAACCATAGAACAACTCGAACTGAGAGGCCTACTTATGGGTCCTCTCCACAACTCAACCGTAAACATTCGGCATGGTAAGTATTCGAGTATCGGAGACTCGCAAAATCCCTTAGGATTCTCACTCTTTCACAATAACAGACTGCACTCCCTCTCCTTATACTCGGCCCCGTTCCGCCCGTAGGCAGGCCGCATGAGTATACCGAAGAGTAGACAGTTCACATCCATTTATATTTATGAAGTTCACACAATCTAATACACATGAGATGCATCTCACACATCTCTCACACAAAGCCATCATACATCAGGGTAGACCACACAGGTGAGAGTGATTGTGATCGTCATATACAAAAGAAAGTCTCAGATAAAGCCTCAACTCAATATATACACAGGGGTACAACACCCCAACTCAAGCGCGAGCCAAATGTTCTCGAGTTACATATATGCACTCGGAGTTGAACAATCTCAACTTAAATCGTCGCTGGTATCACACAAGAACAACTCCGGTCTCCCTGTCCAAAGCTATAGCTAGCCATACTTCTCAATCCGAGGGACCCAAGTAATCCAGGATATATCCAGATATCCACAGAAAAGTAAGGCTAGGAGTCGCCCATACACCAGTCCTGCAACTTCCTCCTTAGGCTAGATGGCCTATTTCCCTCACGCTGAGGTCTCTTCCAAAATCTCTCCTACCTCTTACAATACGTCTATCTCGGCCTAGGCACGACGTAGGTCCCATATCTTCTTCTCTCGACCAATAGGCCTAATGGAACAGATCCCTACCTCGTAACAATGCCCTCAGGGTCATTCCTTGCCCCATTTACTTGAAACATCCCAATAACATGATGTGAGGCAGACCTTACATACCCCATATATACAACTAATCTATTGGGGTTCCTCGTGCCTACAACTCGAGCTACCTTACCGGAACATTATTACGAAAATCCCTTCCCTCTGTACGCTGTGCCTACCTACAACAGCTATACGATTGGGATATCTCGCCTGCATTTACAGTCTGCTTAAATCTCCAGGCCCTTCTCCCACA
Source organism: Chara braunii (assembly GCA_003427395.1). Taxonomy (NCBI): domain Eukaryota; kingdom Viridiplantae; phylum Streptophyta; class Charophyceae; order Charales; family Characeae; genus Chara; species Chara braunii. The sequence continues at coordinate 2,345,819 of BFEA01000104.1, read as the reverse complement.
AACCCTTCTCCTTCACGACTATATTCGCAAGGTCGTGCTCGATGCTGCATCTCGCCGCAAAGCCTCCTTCCGTGTCCCCCCAGGGATGGTTGGGTCAATACGCTCCCCCGTCCTGTCGAAAACATTACCCTCAATGTCAGTCCTTATTAGAGCGCTTGCCTCATCGGCCCTTCGCTCCCGACAAAACTTTATTATGTGCCCTTTCTTGGCACAATATCTGCACATGTCTCTTCCCCAACCCGCTTTCTTCCCTCCAAAGCCACCTCTGCCGCCGCTGCGTTCTTTGCTGCCACGCCCTCCGTTCCCGCGGCCTCTTCCAACCGCCTGCCTTTGACCTTCTTCGTTGGCCCTGCCGCCTTGCGACACTTGCTGCAACGGTAGTTGCAACGGCCCCCCGGGCTGGGCTTGGGCTACCAAAGGCCTGGGTACCCTCTCAGAATCGTTGTTGGTCGGGTGCTCCTCGCCTAGCCTGTACTTATGCCTCATGTCATCGCAAAATTTCCCCCATGATGACCTCACTTCTTTAACCAGTCTGTCAACCTCACCCTTCAACCTTATATGGATAAACCTCATGATCTCCTCCAACATTCGTTCTTTGCTCCACTTGTAGTGAGACGCTATCCATCCAAATTTACCAAAAAATTCGGAGACATTATAGCCCCTAAAGAAGTCTACCCCAATCTCAGGCCCTATATCCACTTGCTCGTACGACATCCACTGCCGATAAAGTGTCTGCTCGGCCGCCAAAGGGCCCTTTTTAGCAAATTCGCCCCCTAATTCTCGTGGGGTGACTACTTCACACCCTGTTCTTCGATTCCTTGAGGGGTACGGCCAATTCCTCCCCAACAAGCACATACTCCCTTGTTTCAGTGCTCCGGCCACCATCTACTCTTTTGTCTCCCCCGACCTGCAGCTGAGGATGCGTCCTCGTCAATGAGCCCCCTCTTTGGATCCGGCGCAATAGCAGGCACGGCCGTATCAGCGTCCTGCTCCTCCTTTATCTCAATGAATCCTTCGCCTTTGTTCCTCGCCTGAACACCGGCTCGCCTCTTTGGGGCCGCTAGCGAGAGGGGGGACTCTTGGTCATCCTTCTCTACCCCTCTTTCACCTTGGCCAGTCGGCTTACTTGGGGAATCTTCTAAGGCCTTCCGCTTGCCCTTCCTGGTCTCTTCTAGCCGTGCTAACCTTTCCTCCAATTCCCCTACTTGCCTTTGTAACCCACTTAACTTTGCCTCCGATGGTGCGCCCGCAATTGGTAGCATAGAGCATTCCCTACGTGGGCCTTCTATTCCATCTTTTGGGAATCTTAGCCTTAAGGAACGCACCAATTCATCCCACGTTTTCAACTCCTGCTTGAGGGTATATACCTCCTCACTTAGTCTTTCACAAACAAACAGCGGGAACATGCACCTCATCGCCCTTTCGTCCCACTTCTTCATAAGGCTGAAGCCCTGAAAGTCATGTAGGAAGCCAGACAAGTTCCTTCCTTGGAACAACAAAGCACGGAGGTCTGGCGGCATTGACTCTCGCAGTGCCTCGCGCAACAATGCCTTCGTTTGGCATGAATTCCTCCAAAGCAGGATCTTGGCGAAGCCACTTTCTCCCGCCATGATGAAGACAACAGCCTGATATGCACAGCAGGCAATAGACAATCAATCAATGATTTAAGCAAGCTTAGGCAGACAAGGGCAGACTGCTAATACTCAAATCCTGCTATCTACTTCTTTACTCATGCGATCAGGCCTCAACCCCTAGTCACCCTGACGCTTACCTTTATAACTACGATAATGGGCAGAGAGACGACTCCGGCCAAGTCAAAAGAAACGCATTTAGTAGAAAAAGACGCCATCCCCTATCGGCCCACTTCTGCCCGAATCTCCTCCCAGTCTACATTTCCCTCATTAGGATCATGAGACGAGGCGTATACGTCCAGTGTACTGGCCGTGTTCCTGAGCCACTGACTAGAAGGTAAGAATTTCGGGTCTAAGTACAGGCCATATATCAGTTCACATGTATAACGTCCGTACTCCCAGTCTCGCGCCCTCAGAGCAGCTTCAGCCGACGCCTCCACCCTCGCCTGCCCACCAAAACTCTTCTCTATCAGAAATTCAGGCAGGATTACTTACAGCGGAGCAGATGGAAGCCTGAACTCTCTAGCGCGCTCGACCCTTACGCGGGTTAGTACTCGCTCTTCCCCATCACGGGACACTTCCCTCGCCCACTTTGCCGCGGCTGCCTCGGCTACCCTCAAAGGCTTAGCAAGCAGACTCTCATGCCCGAGAGCCACTCTATCCCATGCTCGATCCAAAAGGCGGCAGAGGCGTATAGGGTCACCCTTACAATTGCCCATTCCCGCTCATCATCAAACCCAGACTCGATCCAGACAAAGGTGTTCGTGCCTATCAACATGCCCCACCAGGAAGGGAGGTACTCTCCTGCTCTGACCCGCCTGGGCAAAGACACCTCGAGCCCTCCCTCTTTCTCAATTGGCCTGAGCATACGCGGGTCTTCCCGTGCATAAGGCATCCTGAGTTGCCTTTGCTTTGTCTGAGTTCTGCCCATCACAGACAAACGTCCTGCACGTGCCTTCCGTTATTAAACTGACAATCCCTACCCTTCTTGGAAAAGTGACCCAAATATACAGGCTTAATGGCCAACCCATGAGCCAAATGCTGGACTGCAGACATTCATATAAGTTTTCTACAGACTGATAGGATCCCAAATATAATCCCAATAAAATAACCCACGCGAAGTATTCCTAAAAAGAGTACCTACTTAAACATATAACTCCTCATAATTAGGCATAGATTAGGCCTACAAGGTCTGACACCCATAGATGAGTCCAATATACAGCTTAAAGTAACTTCCTCAAGACAAAAAGCCCCATGCCTTTAGCTTCCTAAGTGGATGGTCCAGGCCTGGAATGGTTCATGCGAGGGCCTAACATCAATTACAACTCACTGCCCCTCTTAGGGTAAATAGAATAGTCCAAGTGTTAGCTCCCTCACTGTTACTCCAACTGCCTCTAGGGTCAGATACCCTCCTTTAACAGGCGTTATGCAAGTCTACTACTTCCCATAGTCCTTTCTATTGGGGTCTTACCACGGTGCTCCCTGCGTCTCTTCACTGCCTTATACGCCTAACCCAAACACGTCACACTGGACAGGCCTCAGACTTCCCTGGCTATACAACCTAAGCGACTGCTTAAAACCCAGACTCGAGGAACCCAATCCATACTCGTATAACCTTTCAACATCCTTAGCCTAACTCCTCTCAAGGTCCCTTGATGACTTCTAACATAATAGGCTTCCTTTACTCATTCTATGCCTCGCCCTAAAGCCAAAGTACCCTATCGTACCCTTGACTGCTCGGGTAACTCCCCTTAACCATACTGGGTACCTTACACAGCCAACTACCACAACCACCACCCTTTGCTTTTTTGATACCGCCTCATCCTACCTTAATCGTATCAAACATGCAAATCATCGCCCAAACCCATCAATTATCGGGGTTAGAAGAGGTATCCACACCAACTACCGTCACACCAGTCAAAGTACACAAGGTGCATAATCGAAGTACGTGCGCTCATAGTCAGCGTACGTGGGCGCATAGTCAAAGCTTATTCCTATCGCGCCACCCTTATTGCACCGAACCAGAACCCACTCACACAATCACCCCTCACTTGGTCTCTATCCAATACCAACAATCGATTACCCCTGAGAGTTAAAATATACTTCTTAATTTGCCTATTTCTCACACTCCAATACCCGGATATCGTTCCACCAGGGACAACGGTAGGCAACCGTTATCCCCGGCAACGGCGCCACCTGTCGGGCGCATCGGTCCGGCACCGCACGTAGCAGCTTTGGACCCTCTTGGCCGCGTCACGCAAGAGTTGGACCAACCTTGACACAAACGCGCAAATGAAGCTTCCTTAGGCCGCTCCGGTTGAGTGCGCCAGCCATACCTCTCGTGAGCCCCTACGACAGGATAGTGCCTACGCAAGGCACAACTTACCTCCACCTTACGGGAGTTGTCACCTCCCTTCGGTGGGCGTATCCCCGCCGAGCTACCACTCCACAGTACGAAAGCTACTCGGTTGCAATCGCAGAGCTGGACCAGCCGAGGGCGTTTCTCGTTCGCTGTAGCATAGGGGGTACGCGCGGTAATACGCTTATCGGACCCGCATGCGAACCGACATCTTGGGGGGCTGAAGTCCCAAGCGCGGCTCGTCGTCGGTCGACTAGGACGCATCCCACACAACACGCGCACACCACTTTACGAACACAAAAATAAAACACACACACACCCGAAACGACACAACACAAACAACGCGACAACGCTCCTAGCCCCTCGGTAGCCAACCCATAACTTTCCAACGTGGAAATCGAATAGGCGTCGCGCGCGAGACTCGGTATAAAACCGCGCGGACGAGGGGCTAGCTCATGTCGACTCGCAAAGCAAGCGTACGCAAGCGGTCGCAGTGATGGCGTACTATGTAGTACCCATACTCACGCGGTCCTCGTCAATTTCGAGGGTCATATTCTATACTCAAGTGTCGGATGACACGCGCCTTGAGGGTTAATCTCTCGACGTTGGACAACCGTCATGCGTGGTTGAGGACCACACACCCTCTTCTACACTCTGTGCACAGTGGGTGGTACACAGGTCCGTACCTGTGGTGGCAGTCGCCTCTTACTGCCCTGGAGATGAGTCCCACTCCGGGCCTTGGCGAAAGTCAAGGGGTTTGACTTTGACGGCTGCCACGGACTACAACGTCCAACCATACAAACTCTAAAAAGCAAGGGTAAAAATGGAACCTCCCTTCCTTCTCGAGACATAATCTAGTTAACCCCTATTCACACTCAAAGTAGGCCTCTCAAATACTCAGGGCACTTATAAATAAGTAAGGGTTTACTATGTAGGACGATCACTTCTCAGAGTCACAGTGAGGCTTCTCTCAGCCATATATGTATGAAATCGCAGGCAATCACATCCAGAGTCCGAACCACAACCATACCTGCAATCACATCAAAGATTCAACCGGAAGTCCACGCACTACACGGGGTCAACTTCAACCATTCCTCGCACTCATACCCCTCGCTTTAGCCATACAAGCCTCACTCGTACAACTTTTAAATAAATATTCAGTACTTTTGTTGGATGACAATTCAATAAAGTCCGGGTAAAAACACAATAAAACAATTCAAATCTCAAGGCTAAAGCCTTTAGGTTGAGTGGCAGGAGTGAATTGGAGTTGAATCGTAAACCGACGAATCGGCAACCGACCTGTTATCAGTGATAACAAAAGGTGATCCTTATAGCATCAAGCTGAAGCTAATCCAAGTCCTGAATCGAAGTCCAACGAAAGTCTGTACCATAAGACAAGTCAATGCCCAACCTAAATCATCAGCATATGGGGGATGAACCTCCATAGCACATTCTCANGAAAGTCTGTACCATAAGACAAGTCAATGCCCAACCTAAATCATCAGCATATGGGGGATGAACCTCCATAGCACATTCTCACTCAAAGTTATCTGTCAACCAAGTCTAAGTCAACCTCTAAGCCAGTGCCCAAAGCCAAGGTAGACTAACGGCAGGATCTCCCCTATTCAGGGTGGATCGCCAGAATCGCCACCTGTTAAAATATAATCCAACTCCTCTAAATCAAGAAAATTTTGGCGGCGCTTCCCGTAGGAAAAGTGTCTTTTCGGAATTTGTATCAGCCCAAATATGAAATCAAAAATATTCTTTGACTTTCCAAAGTTCAATTTTTGTCTAACTCCTTGAATTAACAAAAATTTGGTCAGCACTCCCTTTAGAAAAGGAGAGTTTCTAGATTTTTACTAAGTCATATATAAACTTTAGGCAAGTTGAACTTTGACAAGTTAAAATTTGACTAACTCCTTGGATTTGCAGAAATTTCGGCAGCGCTTCCCGTAGAGAAAGTAGCTTACCAAAATTTATACAAAGCCAAGTACAACAAAAGATCTCAGAAAATGCGAGAATTGATCGAAGCAAAAAACTTAGCTTAGAAAATGCAGGAATTGACCTAACTCCTATCGCTCTAGCACGAGGCGAGCCTCTAAAACAACTACATGTCAACCTGACACTCAAACCAAGTAGTAGCCTCACTCAGTCTCATGCAGGCCAAACCGCAAACGTAAGTACTCTCACCATCCCCAAGCCAACTCGGCGAACAATAGTTCGTTATCTCTCGATACTTTATTCCCTTATACCCAACTTACATAGGGCATAAAGTCAAGCCGTTCAATCTTATGGAACCTGCTTGACTCAGCCATTGAGTATACACGAACAGGTTGCACAACTACTTCTCTCTTCCTTTTCGGCATATGACTAAGCCGTTCATCTTAGAATGAGGCTCAACCGCCCCGAGCTGTTTAATATCGAAATTATATATACCTCTCTGAGTTTGGTGTTCAAAAGCTGGGCATAGGACTGAGCCGTTCATCTTAGAACAAGGTCCAGTCTGCCCAGGGTTACCTTCAATTATACTCTTAGTTATACTCTCTTCATTTCATGATATGCTATAGCCATACCGTCCAATCTTATGGAACCCATGCCTGGCTAGCGTGTTCATAAATAGGATAGCATAAAAAATATAACCAAAATTTAACATTTTGGGTTCCAACATGTGCGAGGCATTGGGCCAGACCGTCCAATCTTATGAAACACATCCGGTCATTTGCCTGCTTCGTTTCTCTCTGATCCACTGTGTGCGGCATGAGTCCAAGGCCGTCCAATCTTATGGACATGCTTTGGCTTCAGCGAGAATTATGCCCTTAGAATAAAATAGGAAGGGGCTGGGCCGTCCAATCTTATGGACTCGCTCAGACCTCCTTGCTCAGAAAGAAATGAAACGGAATAAACCCCGACTAAACATGACAACTAAACCCTCCAATCTTATGGTACAGGTTTGACCCCTGAGAAGTCATCCACAGTCAAACCCTTACAATTCAGAGCAATCAGACCGTCCAATCTTATGGAACTGGTCTGACTCTCCATGCAATTCAAAAATTAAACACAGCGGTCAGGCCGTCGAATCTTATGGAACTGGTCTGACCCCATAGGACCCTGCCAAACTCAAGCAAAACCACCTTTCACCCACCCTTCCCTAGATGCAACCCCTTGTGTTCACAATCTGTCTTCAGGCAATCAACAAACTAAACTGTGATTGCACACATACTCCTTTATTTAGCTGACTTGTGTCCTGCCAGTCAATACAAAGTCAAAATAGGGGTGCATATAGTATACTCAATCAACTATAGCAAGATGTACAGATAGGAAGCTGCATCAGGGCATATAGAAGGAAAGCAAACGGTTACCTTTCAATTCCGTGCCTCCAGAGCCTCGCCTAGACTCAGGCAGAGCTCCCACAATCGGTGGGACGAACCTCCCACAGAGGCCTTGGCGCGGATTACGGGTTGAAATCGCGCCTGCCGCCTTCCTCTCGGAACCAATAGACTAGACTTAAAGGAAGAAGGGCAGAAAGAGAAAGTTTGAGTCGCTCCGATACAAGAAGGGTGCTCTCAGACTTGCAGGAGAGGGCCTTCTTACCTCGATACGCCTGAGGGCCCCGTTATGGCGGCCAAACTGCGCAACAACTTGGTTAATTGAAGTTGAACTGTTGAAACCGCCCCTCCTGGCGAACCTCCTAACTCACAGCAGCAACCACTTTTTACAAAACTCAGCGCCTTCCTTTCTCAGCGAGGACCCTTCTTCAAAGATCTCAGCCCTCCCGCAACGCTTCAACTTGCAAGGCCCACCTGCGTTGGCCACAACCCAAGGTTGTGGATTCATATCAATCCCCCTCTACCTTCGTAGCGGAGCAACAACGTAATCTAACTGGCCATGCAACAAGCGGAGATTGCTCACTCAGTGGCTGAGGTCCCCGCCTAGTCCCGGTAAACGTCTATACTTCGGTCGGGGTCACACTATTCTGCCTGGCATAAAGAGCACTGTATCGATCATCTGGTAAGCCTGTAGCCTTCTGGCTTATCCCTCGTTCGCCCACACAGTAAATCGAACACTTCCCGGTTAGCAGGCAGTTTTTCAAGCTTGCGGCCCGCCTGTAGTTGCCTCGCTCGACACACAGGCTGTACAGCAACCAACGAATGTGTTCTTCGCAAACAATTAACCTAGTAAAACGTCGGCGAACTCAACAAACGCAGCGAACTCAGCAAACGCGGCGACCAGGAGGAGCATGAGCAGCAGCGCCTAGTGATTCATCTCAGTCCCCTGCCCCAGCAAAAACCAGTCATACTAGCCGCACCATCCACCCCACATGCCAGGACAGCCGACTCTCCTATTGGAATACGAGCAGTGCGACTAGCTGCAGTCCCCTCGACAATGCCCTGTTTGAGTATCTCGTACTCGTTAGCCCGCATGCTAGCCTCACTTGTGCGCACAACTGCTCACCGGATGCTTAGTTGTAGCCAGATCCTCAGTTAGCCCAACTCTCTCTGCTCACGCCCTGTGCCTTTCTCCCGTCAGCGCTCCACTCTCCTGCGGATGCACCCGACACGGTTGCACGTCCGGATTCACTCGAACTTTCACCCTCACTACCTCACTCCACCCACCAGGCGCCCGTCGCTCCGCTGCCTCACCCCACTGCCTCAGCGCATGATGTTCGCTCGCCTGGCCTGCCCTTGCCTCCCTCACGCCGCATGCACCTGCCGCGGCCTCCCGTCCAAGTCTGCCCTCCTTACTGCCTTGCCGCCTGTTCCTCCTGCACTGTCGCCCGTTCCCTCACGCCCACTTCGCTATCCTATCCGCTACCGCCCGACGCCGCCCGACTTTGTCCATCGCTGCCCAGCGCCCGGACCAATACTGCCCGCTGAAGGGCTGCCCGCTCGTCACCTCTGGGTTCTGCGCTGTGCAGCGCTGCCCGCTCAACAGCACCCGGCGTCGAGGCGCCCAACTTCTGCCTTCTTGTCTGGCCCTGCCCCCTTCGCCACTTTGCGGATGTATCCGGCGCGGGGACCAATCCGGGTTCATTCCCCGTTTTTACCACCCCGCCTCACTTTTGTGCAGAGGAGGTGCCCACAGCCCGCGGCCACAGTGCGCTATCCTTCTCTCCCTTGCCCGTAGCTCCGCCACCCCATTCCACAGCCTCGCGCCCGCTGCTACGCAGCACAGTGCCACCGGCCACTATATGTAAGCCGTTGGTCCCGAACCAACTGATAACAGCCATAGGGAGAGGGGACCGGAGGGGAATTAGAGTGACCGGCCCTTCGAAGAGGCTCGGTCTTAATGCTACCGACCGACCCCTGGCTGGTTTCACCCACCTGCTGTAGCAGGTAGCGCACCTGCTGGTGGGTTCAACCCCCACATGTTCCCACGTCGGAGGCTTGAGCACGGACATGGCTGCTACGGGGTTCCCCGCAGTACTATGAAGGGGTAACTTCGGCGTAGTTACGACAATAGTTCATAATCGAACCTCAAGCAATCCGCAAATACAGCGCAGCCCCGTGCGACTCTATATCAACCCCGGTACTGCCTCCGAAACGGGACGCGAACAAGGGAAAGCTAAAACCAAAAACAACAAGAGGTATAAGAAAAATAAAACTTAATAAATAAATAAAAACACAAGGCCGGGGAAAAAGGAGAGGAACGACAAACACCTCGCCACCCCTGTGGGTCGGGCCCGCCGCCGCGCCCGTTAACAAAACCGAGGGGGATAGTCCCGTTGGGCCCTCAATCCCTTTGGTTTCGCTCCACAAGCTCCGCTGCCGCTGCGCCGACGCCCTGCTGGCCTCGATCCCCGGACCTCCATATCGTCAACCCAGTGCCGTAACCTATAGGATTGAGCCCAGACCTGAGACTAATATCCGCGGAGTGCCATATAATGCAGTACGGCGTTGCGCTCAGGGCCAGGGAACTCGGCCTGAGCCCCATCTTAGCCTACAACCGCGCGCGGGCCGCCCAGCATCTGCGCCGACTTACCAAGTTGCACCACGACCGCCACTCGCGCCGCTCCGCGTGCCAAGCCCTACCGCAGTCACACTGTCGCCTTTGTCGCCGCCGTCGAGGTCGTCCTCAGTACGCACGCGTAACTCAATCAAACGTACCAACAAGGAAAAATACCCTTAAATCCTAGTCTAACCAAGAATAAATAAACATAAGGATAAAAATAGGAACGGCCCGACTGGCGCCCGCGCCGGCTTCATAATCCATGATAGAAACGGAATCACGCGCGCCTCAAACCTGGCGCCCACACACTCTTTATTCTAATCAACCATCCGGAAATCGTAACCATGTAGACGCAACCGCGCCTCGCGCGGTATACTTGACTTTAGGCCAAACTCATTTTTTCTGCCATTTGCAATAACCAGGGCGGATACCCTTGTAAGGGTATTCGCGCTGACAACGCCATTCACAAGAGAGAGCTACATTTGGGTTATGCTGTTGGTGTTGCCCTGTTGGGCATGGACATTGACTCACGATTCTTTTGTATCATTCTCAATTGGATGGTTACTCGGTTCCATTGTACTATCTGCTTTTGCTTTGAATACTTGGACTTCAGTGTGATATTGCATTCTGGATTTCTGTGCTTCGTCCATATTCATGTTCCTTGCAATTTGGTATCGGAGCTGGTTTGATCGCCACTTACCTTCGGCATGCTGGCGTTATACAGACATGGTGCGTTGACGATGCTTCTTCGCTGTGGGTACTTGTGACGTCAGGCCACATTAGGTGCACGCCCTGGGTACAGAGGGGTGCATCGGAAGGCTATTACGGCAGTGTATGCCGTGGGATACAGCGGAATGTTTGATTGATGATGAGAGCATGCTGATGTGGCATTGGACTAAGGTGGCACTGCATTGCGTTGTGGGTGGTACCGAGGTCATGACTGGTCATCAAATGCAACATCAGCTCAATTGGTGAGAAATCTGTGGTTGGGGGCAGCTATCTCCAGGTATGTTGATCCCTTACCTTATCTATCTTCTCTATCTCTTCTTACCGTGAGGAAGTGAGTCCAACTTGAGAGTCCTCTCCTTGGTGAGGTGTCGTGAGTGCGCTACCTTGAGAGACGCCAATCTTCCTGGAAGCATCTGGAAGGAGAAAGGGCGGTGCCTCTGAAGGGCCCTGGTCGAAGCACTGGGTCACGGTCACCATGCCAACCCACAGGGAGTAGTACACGCATGCGATGGCTGCTGTCCTATTTGGCACTTGCTGCGCTAATAGAAGTTCCTCCGGGTGTGCCAGCCCATGACAGACGCTTACCAGACCGTCTATAAATATTTCTGGTTGGGAGTTCATTGTGAATCTGGCTGTGATCGTCGTCCTGACTGTGACATTAAAGAATTCCTGAAGAGATCGGGGAGCTCTATAAATACCTTCTGATCAGCCAGATCACATGGACAGGAAGGCTCGTCGCCGTACGAGGATAAATAAGAGTGGTTGGGATGGCTTGCTCGGTGACAACTTGGGCACAGGGGTGGGCCGATACACACACGAAGATACTGCTTGCTCAAAGATGATGTTCAGTATGTTGGATTGAGGGGAGGGTAGGTTCCAATTGGTGCTCAACTGTGTACACAACTATACCCATCAATCCTACATCTGCTATATGGTCTTTTCAACTCTATTGTACTTTTGATTAGTTGGTGGACAGACTGCTAACACCTCACAGACAGACAAGAGTAGGACTGAAGTATACTACCATAGCCAGTTCTATCTTGTGCTGTAGTAAGTGAACAATTCAAAGTGCATTTAGACTATGTAGACAATCTGTGTGAATGTTGTAGACATGCCACTTGATCGGTACAGTAGGGGACTTGCCGGACACAACCATTTATAGAAAATTAGGTGTCGGTCAGACACATGCTGCGGTAGGATTCCACTAGGGGATTCTAGTGCAGACAATATTTGCCTAATTCATGAACGGATCAGACGTCGACGAAGAGGGTGTTGACGATGGTAGACTAACACGTGCAAGATCAAGTAGGATCCCGTACGTGTTCAGGACCCTAGACGAGGGAGAAGAAAGACGGCTTCGTGCCGAACGCAGAGCCCGTGCTCTCGCGGCATCAAGAGCAGCAGGAAACGTTGCCGCAAGGGAACAAGGCTGCAGCAGTAGCCAGGGCAGCAGCCATGACTTCTGCAGCAGCATCCTTCACTGCAACTTCTGTTGCGTTCTCGTCTGGACTCCAGTTTGGAATGCCAATAGGGTCCGCGGGCACTTCCAGTTCATCAGGTTCTAGACAGTCTACAAGTCAAATGGCGGGCTCGCAGTTCAGCCCGTCGACTCCTCGCGAGAGGGAGATGAGGGAGCTCCAGCGGGTCGAAAGGATCCGTGCACAATTAGAGAAGGAACTAAAAGAAGCTACCGATAGAGAAAAAGAGATAAAGAGTAGAACAGCCAGGCTTGAAACGTTAGCGGCTGACAAGGCTGAGTTAGAGGGCATGGACGACTCCGGAATGAATGAGCCCATGAAAGTGTTGAGGAATAACATGTTGTCACAACATGCGCACGTAGACAGCAGGTTGGGCTTCATGTAGAGCACTTTGGACCAGATCCTGGACATTTTGACAAGGCCAGGATTTAGGCCACCAGCACAATCGTCGTTGCCGTTATCGGCGATGTCAGACCCCTTTCTAGTTCAAGCTGGTACACAGCCTAGTGGTACGTCTGCAGCAATCTCACAGACTATTGCGTCTTCTTCTTCGGGTCCAGTGGTGGTTGCTACACCACTGCAACAATATGCTCCTCCACAGGGACAGCAGCAAGGGCATTGGTACCCTAAGACCCCGATGAAACCGCCTCTTCCCTTCTCAGGGAAAAGAAAGGACGAAGAACTCAACACTTGGTTGAGAACAGTCTCGGTTTGGGTGAAGGCAAAGAGGACCTTGCTAGAGGATGAAGTGGTAACTGCAGCATCTTACCTCAAGGGTAAGGCAGCCAAATGGCTAGATGGTGTAGTTATCAAGGCCGGGTACGGGCGACGCATGGCGGACTGGGCCAAGTCTTTGACTTTAGACCAGTTCATGGAAATGGTAGAACCTCGATGGCATAACCCACAGGAGGCACAAAAGGCCACTGATGCCATAAACAAACTGGACCAACAAAAGTTCAAATCGGTTAGAGAGCTTACGACTACCGTTGAGAGCCTGATCCTCGTCCCAGGCATTAACTACAGCGACCAGTTCCTATTGACGACGTTTGTCAGATGTCTTCCAGAGAACATCAGGAACTTGCTGGCTAGTGAGGCACGCACCGAGTACCACTCATTTGAGACATTGTCTAGGAAAACCTTAGACTTGGAGGCCACGCTAGGCAATGCTCAACCCACCTCAGGGAATGACTCAAAGAAGAAGAAGAGTCATCAGGAGTGAAAGAAGAAGGGGGCTAAGTTGATAATGGTGGAGTCTGATGGGACTCAAACTGAGATCGACGAGCTCACCGACCTGATGGACTATACAGAGTTTGACGGCGAGGAGGTAGCTGAGGGTAGCACCCTCGCCGCGGTAGTTAAGACTAAGGCGGCAGGCCGAGGGAAGGGTCAGCCTAGGGGTCAAGGGAAGGCCGCCTCCAATCAGACCAAACAGGCTGAGTGGGTAAAGGCAGGTCTTGAACAAGACGTGTGGCATGACCGCCAAATGCATGGTGCTTGTATCAACTGCGGAGTCTGCGGGGAGTACGGACACTCGCAATACAAGTGCCATAATGCTAAGGTTACGCAGAAGGTAGCTCCAAAGATGGGGGCAACCTACTCCCAGGCTTCTAGCTCGGGAAACGCGTAGGGCCAGTGGAAGTATTAGCCGCTTCGACTCAATATGAAATGGGATTGATACCCTGCCCACTTCATGACAAGGCCAAGGCTAATGACCCCTTAGTCACCCCGCAGACACAACTAGACCAAACTATACTCTGTACGTTAGATGTGTCTGAAGCCTTAGAGGACTTGGAGAGTGAGTGGTCAAACAAGGACCCTCGCGAGTCTTGGGTGGCGCTAAGGAAAGGTCCTAGAGGGGAACATTTTGTGGTGGAGGTCGATTTAGGAGGCCGCAAATGTGGTGCCTTCATAGACATCGGATCCACACGGAATTATATAAGTTGCGACTGTTTGGAAAGGCTGCACCTACAAGACCGGGTACGACACCTTAGTAGACCAGTAGCATCTACTTTGGCCAACAAGGAGCGCATGATAGTGACAGACTACATCAAGGACGTAGTCTGTACCTTCTCCTATGGAGGGGGTGAGCTTAACCATAAGATCTCGTTCTTCGTTAGCGACGACTTACCATTCGATATGCTATTAGGCATGTACTACCTCGAAGTTGCTAAGCCCCAGTTCGATTGGGATAAGAAGGTGCTCAAACACAAGTTGCCCGATGGCCGAACTGTCTGATTGACCAAGTTTAAGGCCAGTAGTATTATAGATACCTATGGCTGCTTGTGCGCATCCGCGTTCCACAATTACTATAAGCAAAACCAAGAGGAGGGTATGTACCTTGTTTATGTCTCTCAAAAGGGGGAGGCCATTAAAACACCCCGAGAGATAGAACACGTCGTTGCTAAGTTCCCTGATATGTTCGAGGAGCCCACAGGAGTTGTTGATAGGGAAGTCGTCCACGCTATAGAAATCATTCCAGGGAGTAAGACCCCAAAGGGAAAGATCTATAGGATAGCCCTGCCGAGTTAGATGGACTTCGGAAGGAACTCAAGGAGCTGACAGAGAAGGGATGGATTCGGCCTAGTACTTCCCCTTACGGATCACCCGTGTTATTCGTACCGAAGAAGGGGGGTACTTTGAGGATGTGCATTGACTATAGAGGCCTCAATGTCATCACTGTGAAGAACGCAGAGCCTCTACCTCGCATAGACGACCTATTGGATAGGGTGCAGGGATGCAAGTATCATAGCAAGATAGACTTGAAATCCGGATATCACAAGATCGCAATAAGACTTGAGGACCAACACAAGACAGCTTTTCAGACTCGTTATGGTCTGTATGAGTTTGTAGTGATGCCCTTTGGTCTTTGTAATGCGCCGGGTACGTTCCAGCACGCTATGAATCGGATCTTCCATGACCATTTAGATAAGTTTGTCGTGGTCTACTTAGACGACATTCTGATTTTTAGTAATTCTGTCGAGGAGCACGCAAAGCACGTTGAGACAGTTTTCTCACTCCTGCGACAGCACAAGTATAAGGTCAACTTAGAGAAGTGTGAGTTCGGTCACACTAAGATACTATACTTGGGTCATGAAGTATCCGCGGAGGGAATTAGGCCGGAAGATGCGAAGGTGGCTAGTATTCGAGACTGGCCACGACCTCAGACAGTCACTGAGGTCAGATCATTCTTAGGAATGTGCGGCTACTATAGGAACTTCGTTAAGAACTATTCTACAGTCGCCTCTCCTTTGACTGATCTAACTCGACTTGACACGCTGTGGGACTGGAGTGATGAGTGCGAGAGTGCTTTCAAGAGATTGAAGCATGCACTCATGAATCATGAAGTTCTCATGGTTCCCGATCCACAGAAGCCATTCATAGTGACCACTGACGCAAGCCAATACGGCATTGGCGCAGTGCTGGCTCAGCAGGATGGGAAAAAGTTGAGACCGATTGAGTACATGAGTAAGAAGATGCCGTCGAAGAAGTTGGCTAAGTCCACCTACGAAAGGGAACTCTATGCTCTCTACAAGGCACTTGTCCATTGGAGACACTTCCTTTTGGGAAGGTTCTTCTATCTGAGGATTGATCATCAGACCCTCAAATGGATCAATACTCAACCGTCTCTTTCTGATGCACTCAAGCGATGGATTGAGGTCATAGACCAATATGACTTCAAGCTTGAGTACCTGAAGGGAGAGTACAACAAGGTTGCAGACGCGCTATCTCGAAGAGCAGACTACCTAGGTGCGCTAGTTTCTGACTTTGGCGTATCTGAAGAAGTAACTCAATCATTGGTGTGAGCCTATCAGGAAGACCCTGTCACGATGGACATCATCCGCAAACTTCAGGCAAAAGACAAGGCCACAAAAAGTGAGTTCGTGATGGTGGACGGGCTACTCTATCTTGATAAGGTCGGAATACATAGATTGGTAGTTCCATCTAGTGAACAGTTGCGTAGTTTATTTTTAGGCGAATGTCATGACGCAACTGGGCACTTTGGCTACAAGAAGACGAGTGCTAACTTAGTACAACGACTTTGATGGCCCAGAATGCTAGATGACGCAAAGAAGTATGTTGAGACCTGTCAGGTCTGTCAGCGGGACAAGCCGCGAACTCAAGCGCCGCTTGGGTTGTTGAACTTTTTACCTATTCCTGATGGTCCAGGACTGAGTGTTTCCATGGATTTCATGGACACCCTAGTGACGGGCACGAGTGGTAAGAGACACATTTTCGTCATCATTGACCGATTCACTAAGTACGCTAGACTAGTACCGATGCCAGAGACAGCCAGGACAAAATACGTCATCAAGTTGTTCAAGGACAACTGGGTAAGGGACTTTGGTTTACCAAAGACCATCATTAGTAACTGAGACGTCCGATTCACAAGTGAGTTGTGGAAGAAGACTGCGGAACAGATGGGCAGTCAACTTCAGATGACTTCAGGGAATCATCCCAAAGCCAACGGACAGGCCGAACAAATGAATAGAGTTGTGCAACACTTGCTGAGGCATTACATCAAGCCCAACCAGGATGACGGGGATGAGCAGTTACCTCTCATCGCCAGCCTGTACAACAATGCTATACATAGTAGTACCGGCGTTAGTCCTAACCAGCTGCACTTAGGATGGAAGCCTACATCAGCACTAGACTTCCTCCTACCTAAAAACCGACCTGCTGTAACTCCAGACACACTTGAATACGGTGTGCAGTATGAGAAGTTGCTGCAAGAGGCTGTTGAACATATGAAGGAGGCTCAGCAAGCCATGATTGCTTTTGAGAATCAACATCGCAGACAGTCCACATTTCAGGTAGGGGAACGTGTCTAGGTCAAGGGTAGTGAGTTAGGACAGGAGTTCGGAATATCTTGCGAACTAATGCCTCAATACTTTGGTCCTTGGGAAGTCTTGGATATCGTGGGAGATGAGTTGGATGGTTCCACATATGTTATTCGTGTCCCTGGACACCTACGCACTCACCCAGTCTTTCATGCCTCAAAGCTTGCACCTTTCGTTGAGACTGATCAATTCCCTTCCAGAAGATCGATGCTGCCCCCAACCATGGATGGACAAGTCGACATCGACGACATTGTGGATCACAGGGATATGCCTGTTCAGAAGCCACTGGGTCGAGGAAGACCTCCTAAGCCCAAGAGAGAGTACTGGATCCTGTGTCGTCGCCCGTACGTCGTACGGGGGGTCCCCATACGGGCCGTACGGACGGACGTACATACGCTCGTACGGCCGTACGGATGCTCCCGGTACGAGCGTGCTACGGGCCTGTGGGGGGTTGCTAGGGGGGGCTTAAGGGGTTGGGGTGTTGGAATAGGTCAGTGGGTGCGGTGCTGTGCTGTTGAAAAAAAAAAAAAAAAAAAAAAATTGGGTGAAAAAATGAGAAAAAAAAAAAAACTGGCCGTGTTCCCACGGGCCTCAGCCTGGCACCCACAGCCGTGGCCCAGGGCAGTTTCGGAGGCCCTCCGAAACTGCCCTGGGCCGCGGCAGTGGGTGCCAGGCTGAGGCCCGCGGGGACACGGCCAGTCATTTTTTTTTTTTCTTATTTTTTCACCAAAAAAAAGAGGGAGGCACTGAGGCAAAGGCCAAGGACGTCTGCTTTAAAGTGAGGTTGTGGGCGTCAACATCCACAGTTTTGTGTTGTCGCCCACATTCCTGTTGAGGCTATTGTCGCCCACGCAACAGTGCTCGTGGACGTTGTTGACGGCATGACACACACACACACACACACACACACACACAC
>BFEA01000104.1:2281635-2301279 GCA_003427395.1 Chara braunii | reverse complement strand
TCTTCCCGCTGCCACTGGAACAAGGTTACTACCAAGGGAGGAAGAGAGACTCACCCATCCTTGTGGACGATTGCACCAGCACGGCGGTAGATGTTGTCGCCCAGCTTGATGAGGTCTATCACCGGAATTGTTTCCCTGTGCCCGTCGAGATAGAAGTCGCACTCATCCAGTGGACGCCTGGGGCATGCCTGAACCGCAACAGCCGCTGCCAGGAGGAAGACAGCAACCACAACACACTGCGTCTTCATGGTTGATATAGTTTAACTGGATGGCACTCGCTGAGGCAGAAGTACTGTTTTGTCGTCAGCTCTGGTCAAGAAGACAAGAGGATGAGATGAACGCTGTTTTCAGCCTGCCTGTCACCTGTGAGGAACACTGCCGCTTGGTCTGCTTGCACTGAGTCGCGTACGGAAGTGACTCTGTCTCGTTCTTGTTGAGATGAAGCTGCCTCAGCTGCGCCAGGCGACAATGCTCTACGAGTCTACGACTGGTGTCTCTCTCCTTCTGAGAGCATCGCCTTTATAGTACTCTGCATCCGCTAATTGTAAGAGTGCCAAGGGCCCAGCGACTAACCGTGCCACAGGTCCCAGGACATTGGACCCCTATAGCTTCAAAGAGAAGGGCGTTACTTTTACTGACTTTACATACCCTACCCCCTTCACCCGAATAGAACGCCCGGTCATTATAGCTGTATTTGGCACAGCTTTCAGCCCAGCCCAGATACGGCGATAATTACCGGGCGTCCTATTCAGGTGAAGACGGTAGTTTCAAGCCGACTCTTCTCAACACGAAGTTTGCAAATATTATGAGTCCCATGATATGGGACGCAAGTTCAGTGACGCAACGCATTGCAGCTCAATTTCTTTTTTTTTTCGTTTTTCTTTTGCTCTTTCTTTGATTGCTGGGGGGGTTATGGGGGGCGTATGGGGGGTGTATGGGGGGCGCATGGGGGGCGCATGGGGGGTGTATGCCAACCCCAGTCTGCACCAGTAACCAGCCCCCAGTGGCACTAGGAATAGCGACTTTGTATGGTTTGCCTACAGTGGTGGAGGAGCTATACGACTGCCGAGGAAGGCACGGTTATTGTAGTATGTGAGCTGGAAATTGCTCTAAGGACACAGACGCACACCATCGTCAGGAGGAGGGGGTGGTGTAGGGTCTTCATAGGGTCCTGTGTTGAAGGATGGGGGATGTATGGGTAGGCATTTCTTCAGTTCTCTGTGGACGTAATTGCTGTCAGGTACGTCCAGGCCGAGTTGGAAAAGCTGTCATATACATCCAGGAAAGTCCTAGTGTGAGCTGGGCCGTAATACTAGAATACGATGCCCTTGGTCTACACAGAGAACTTGGGTTCTAATACGACAAAAACAAATTGCTAATAGTTTTGCTTTTTTTTGCCTTATTATCAAACTGCTGCTTTTTTTTTTGTCTTTTTTTTTTTTTTTTTTTTTTGGGTTTTTTTTTTTTTTTTTTTTTGTCTTTTCGAAACGCAAGCCATGCATGACTCAATTTAAAAAAAAAAAGAAAAAAAAAAGTCGTAGTTGTGTAACTTGTGTCTTTTTTGCTTTTTGTCTTTTTTCTTTATTGGAGATAGACACTGGAGGCCATTCTTTCGAGGAACAGATAACATGCTGAGGCTCGTGAGCTGCAAACATCGCACGATATGGGACTTTTTTTCAAAGGTATCTTTTTTCGAACTAAACAAAAAACGTCAAAAAAGAATAATATGAATACATTACAATGCCATAAGTGTGCCATTTCAGGCACAGTGTCAGATTCTGCAATCTTCCTTCCGAGTGGAGTCCAAATCTAAGGGTCTCTTTTTTGTTTTTCTTTTTTTTTTCT
This sequence comes from Chara braunii, assembly GCA_003427395.1. Classification (NCBI taxonomy): domain Eukaryota; kingdom Viridiplantae; phylum Streptophyta; class Charophyceae; order Charales; family Characeae; genus Chara; species Chara braunii. The sequence continues at coordinate 2,299,434 of BFEA01000104.1, read as the reverse complement.
CGTTCAACACATCTAGAAAATCCTGGAAAAAAAAGTAAAATTGCAGAAATGCATCCTACCTTAATATCATGGGAGAAACCCACCTTTCTTGATCCCCCAACCAACTCCCCTTTCCCCGGCTCTCTTTGTTGTGCACGTATATTAATTTCACCCCGAAACATTAAAACTTTGGTAACTTGGTATTTCTGCAATCTCCTCTTCTTGAAACTCTAGGACAGTCCTGGGGCCAAGTCCCACTAGCAGCGTCGATTTTTGTCAACGTACAATCCGAATGTGGATGTGTTTGTGCAGATATGCAAAAAATCCCGTTGACTTTCCTCAACTGCAGATCTCCAAAAACACTTCAGGATTTGGACGGCTGCGAGTGGGACTTGGCCCCTGGAAAGATATCCCTGATTTGTCTGTCCTAAAAAAGCCAACTTTGGTCCTGAGAGGCTGAGATATCATAATTGAACTGACCTGCCCCAGGTCGCATTCCCGGAAAGTGCCTTTGTAGACGCCATAGTATGATGGGACGAAGGCGCAAGAGCGCTCTTTTGTTAAGGTAAGTTGCCAATTTGCTCTTGGGAAAAAGAAAAAAGTTGGGAAAAGTTATAAAACCTCTCCTGGGGCGAAGCCTTTGTATTCATTTTTTGTGTTCATTTCACCCCAAATGGGGCAAAAGGTGCCGCAGGCCCCAAAATGACCTTGAGCGTCATTTTTGCACCCTGTAAAACACTTTCCCACCATTTTTGCACAGCGGGGCCTAGCCAGGATGCAAAAATGACCGGAGAAGTCATTTTAAGGCATGTGAAACCTTCTTCCCTGTTTGGGGTGAAATGAATACAAAGGTTTGGCCGCGGGGAGGTTAAATTTATAGCTTTTCCCAAAAAAGTTCACCTTCAGGCTTCAGCCCATAGGGCTCCGGCACATGTTCAATATTCAGGATGCCTATCACTGCAATGAAGGCTCTCCTTCAAATTGACGTCTCCTGGGGCCAAGTCCCACTAGTAGCAGTGTTGCGTTTCCTCAACGCCTGACTCGGAATGGGGACGTGTTGGTGGAGATGCGCAGTTGAGGAAACTCAACGGGATTTTCTGTACATCTGCACAAGCACGTCCAGATTCGGGCGTTGATGAAACTCAACGCTGCTAGTGGGACTTGGCCCCTGCAGTCCTTGAGTTTCAAGTCTCCTACAAGTTTCAAAGAAATGGCTGTTTCATCCTGTATACTGTAGGACAAAATGTAGAAATGTTTTCACATTCATCCTCATTTGCTCCTTCGGACTGGTCATTAGGACACCCGGCCACCGTGGGCAGATGGTTGGCATCGTAGTCCTTGTACTGAGGCATGACTGGGGTGTAGAGGCCCTAGAGGGTGCACTGGGGAGAATGATAGTGAGGTAGGGAAGGGACCGGAGTCATATGTCTAGAATCCAGCTTCTACAACAACCTGGGCTTAAACCACTGGTACCTTTGTCATTTCGGAAAATAGCGCGCCTCTGACCTTTCAGGAGGCAGATTTGTCAATGGCAGCCGTCTTCGGGCCCGCCCTCCGAATTCTTCGGGAACTGGCGTTTTCCCTCATTCCTGAAGAGGCAAACGTACTAGTGGTTAAAAAAAAAAAGGACCGTGTGGAATGACAAAAAACATGGTTTCTCGGATTTGTAGATAATGGGTCTCGCTGCACTACTCTACTTCGCGAAAATTCGGAGAGTTATGCATCGCTGCACTAACTCTACTTTAGAACCCACAAAAGAATTGCACTCTCCGCCGTCGGAGAGTGCCCAGCCTGCAAAATCCGTTACGCGGAGAGACCTTCGAAGGAAACACCGATTTGCTCCAAATCTGGAGATTTAACCTTGAGTCTGGGCAGACAAACGGGGACTTTGAGCTGTCTTTTTGTACCCTCGATAGTTGTAGAGTCTGCGTTTGTAGAGTTAGTGCAGCGATGACCCATAATCCGGAAAATCGGAGAGTCTGACCACTCTCCGCGTACTCTCCTATTTCCCGGAGAGTGGAGAGTAGTGCAGCGAGACCCAATATGTCAAACAAGACCCTCTCTGTTTGGAGCAGGGAGTTCAAAGATATGACTGGCTGTCAGCTCTTTAGATCCTTCATTAAAAAAAAAAAAAAAAAAAAAATCCCCAATATTTCCCTGCAAAGAAAAAACAAAAAACAAAACACCTAAAGACAGATGCTCCTCCTCCTCCTCGCCCATGAATTCAAAATTCAATCCCAGTGAAATACGATGAATATCAACTTTTTTTTTTTTTTTTTTGCAATACAACCACTACCTCCGGGCCTGCGCACCAAGCTCACAATGTAAAGGCGTGGCAGTCCTTTTTTGTTCCTTTTGGTCCTTTTGGCTGGTGGTGCGAGCCAAAGAGGTCTAGGAGGAGGAGCTCCCGAAGGCCGAGTTGGCGGTCAAAGACTCAAAGGTACGAAAATGTGCCTGGGAGGGGCGGTGGTGGACCTGGTGGTACATGGCCTTACATCGCGCCAAGGGCCATTGGTGGAAATTATCAACGGCGGTTCGGCCCCTACCTTGTTTTTTTTTTACACTAAACTAGTTTCTTCTCTCAACCTTCTTTTTTATACATTTTTCCTCATCTATCTCATCCTCAGGCTACTGAATGTATAGTACGGGAGAACAGCAACGAAACCTGCAAGTCTCCCCAGCCCATGGGGTAGGTTGGCAACTTGGCACCACAGCAGCGGTGCAAGAGCAAGGCTGGTATCAGTCCCTCATCACTATGGTGCGGGGTGATCAGGCATTGGGGACCGGGAAAACCTGTGATAAGCCAGGATCCGTACTCAGCGGCTTCTCGTACCCTCAGGAGAAAAATCCCACGTAAAGCCTTGAAGTACGGGTTCTAGGTGATTGGGAAGAACGGGGTTTACTTTTTTTCTTTTTTTTGTTTTCTTGAGCAGAGAAGAGGGACGGAACAGAAAAATATTTTTCCTTTCGGGGACTGCCCCTGATGTCTTTCTCGCGTGGCTAGTTAGCGACCGAACCAAGAAATCCGAGAAAGAGTTAGGAATTAGTGCGAATAGGAATTTTGAATTTTTTGCGCGCCATGTAAACCTGCTCCCCCGCTTTGCATCCCTGCGCCATCTTCCCTTCTTGCCGCAAGTTTCCTTCTTGCATTCCTCTTCATCGTCCCCTGAGCAAAGTCCTATCCTCTCCTTACCCATCATCGCGAAGGGATAAGCTGTGTAATTGGGATGGTCGGATCAATGTGGAAAAAGAGGAAGGCGCGTACCACTTAAACGACCACCCCAATCCCACAGATCGTTCAACTTGCCTCCTTCTATCCTTCCGGAACTTCGGCCCTTCTTCTGCCCCGCTCATCTACACCCCATGCTACCCGCGCCTCGCGCTGGCTCCGCGCCGCCTTCCGCGCTATAAATTCTCGCGACCCCTTCCTCTCCCTCTCTTTGAGCTCGGCTGCAAGCTGCGCGAGCAATGTTCTAGGTCTGTGGCGTCGAAAAAGCTTGACGAACCCAAGTGAAGGGCGGAGTGACGACGTGGGACGGGTTTAGCGATAGAATTGGGGTAAGACAGTCGGAGGGACTGAGCGGTGGTGGAGACCGGATGCCGGCAGCGGCAGGGCCTTGTGGCTGTGGTTGTCGGAGGTTCCGAGGGATTGGGTGCCGGGCTGTGGGCGACCAATCATGTGAGAAAGTCTGTGTATCAAGGACTCGCGTTTATATCCATTGCTGCTTTGTCTGAGACTCCATGTGATGCGTGCATGGTCCCGATGCATGGGTATTATGTCGTATGCATGCGGTGGGACGAGAGTTTATGGATGAATTGAATGTCTCATTGTCCAGAGGAGCTTGATGTGTGTGTGTGTGTGTGTGTGTGTGTGCGCGCACTGGCAGGCGTGTTGGTGGCGAATGTTGGGTGTCAACCCTCTGCATTAATGCATGAGTGTGTTGGATGCATGAGTGTGTTGGTCCCTTCGCCCTTTGCCTATCCCCCTTTCGTTCTTGATGTCGCGAGTACGCGCTGGACTTGTGCCAGACTGCCAGCCTTCTCTTTCTCTCTCCCTCTTTCTCTTCGTGCGCGGATCAGGATCCAGGCGAAACGGGTAATTTCACTCGATACCCGGAGAGATCGGTCATTTGCGTCTCCGTGACGCGGCTGATATCTCCGGAACTCAACAAACCCCGGATCCCCGGCTCAGCCTACGGGCTGACATAGGAAAAGAGAGAGAGAGAGAGAGAGAGAGAGAGNAAAAAGAGAGAGAGAGAGAGAGAGAGAGAGAGAGAGAGAGAGAGAGAGAGAGAGAGAGAGAGAGAGAGAGAGAGAGAGAGAGAGAGGGGGGAAAAAATTCAACTATTTGGGATCAGACTTCACTGGTCAACTTGATAGGTCACTGCCAAACTGCAAAATGAGATTTGGAACCATGACTTGTAGATACATACCTATCTACATCAATCATGTGGAGATCAGAGCCTTAATCGACCCTCGACAGAAATGATTTTTCTTTCCCTAAGGACTGTGGAGGTTTGCGATCTAACAATTGATAAAAATTCAAAGCACATGTTAAGTAATATTGTTGAAATTGTCTTCTTGTTAGGCTTCATTGATAATTTGGTTAACAAGGTTGAGACTATTGATGTTGAGTTGTTGGGATTCATGGTCTCAAAATTGGATAATGATTGTATCTTGGGTACTCCATTCTTCCATAGAATGAAAGCTACTATATTTTTCAATCATGAAGGATCATCTTGGATTGCTCTTCATGACCCGAGACGGGTCAGAAACAGACCTTTATGGTTTGTACTTCAAGACAACCTAAACATCAAATATCAATCAACTCAATTAGAAGGGAAAAGTTTGTTGAGAAAACTAGAAAACTCAAGGAAAATAGTAAACAAGAGACAAAAAACAAAACCAGATCTCGAAAATAATGAAATCTCTTGGCCGACTCAAAGGTGATAATGGGAAAATTGATGTATTGAAGAAGGTTGTTGAATCTGCCAAAAATGGTAAAATGAAATTGAGATTTGTATCGACTCATCTCTTTTTATAAAAATAGTCACTGGTGAAAGAGAAAGTACAAGTCCAAGGGGGTAAATAAGAACCCGATGACCGTTTTAATAGAAGAAGGCTATGATGAATCAGTGAAAAAGGAAATGAAAATCATCAAACCACTAAAATAGTTAGCAAAATTAGGGAACAGAGTCACGAGAGAACGATTTGACACCATCAAGTTTGACTCATATCAGTTTATCAGGCTCAAGGAAAAAAATATATCTTCAAGGTGGTGTCGTACCCCCGTTCACTGTTCACGAGGTCTATGCACGGAAGCCAGTCATGAAGTTAGTGGAGCTCACGGAGTTCACGGCGTAAGAGTTCAAGGAGTTCACGGAGAGCGGGATCGGTTTTTTTTTTTTTTTTTTGTGGGGAAGGGGTGATTTTTTTTATAGGAGGGTGGGGGTTTTCAGAGGGCTATGAATCCCCCACGTTCGCGGTCGCTGCGGGCACGACCGCGGACCTCGATCATGAAAAAAAAAAAAAAAAATTCTGAAAAACCTATATGTTATGCCCAAAAATAAATTGAACAACGTTTGCCTTGGGGTCATATCAAAATTCGTTACCAAATTTAAGATAAACATCAAATAAAATCCTTTATTTTTCTTACTAAAAAAATAAAGTGAAGAACTTTTGCCTTAGACAGCGTGGCGGCTGTCGAAATCCTTCGTGCAAGTTGTAAGTAGGAGGAAGTGAATTTTTTTTATGGTCTATTTTTGGGTACCGTGTGGTAGATAAATAGTACTTGTGAATACGCCTTTGATATTTTCCGGCTCTTCCGGGTCCAACGTCATAATATCCGCTATGCAGCGGCGTTTACGTACGAAGGTGGGTTTGTGGAAGTTGACGAGAAGTCTAGGGAGATGATGGACGGTTCCCCTTGATGAGACAGCGTGGCCGCTGTCGAATCCGGTCGGGGTGCCAACCCGCCGGAGTTGTATTCGATTACTATACTGTATAATTGGTTTTGCATGTTTCCACATGCCGGACTATTTGTACGTGTCTGCGTTTGATCATCTGATCTACGTTTCTGCATTTGGTCATCTGATCTACGTTTGTCACTTTCATCACAACTCGATAAGGTTCGTGTGAACCAGCTGGGAAGTTGCCTAGCAACTCAGTAGCAAGTATGAACACGCTTTTGTTTTTTGGCTCTAAGTTTTTTACTGAGAGTTACTGAGATTTACGTTTTTTCGTCGTCTTTTTTTTTTTCACGTTTGAAGAGTTGATGTCATCAGCAACTGTGCAGCTAGGGAAGCGTGAGAGGCTACATGCGTTTGTTTCGGTACGGTTCAGTGAGGATGTCGGGCGCAGCGCACCGGGATTACCAATGTGATGGCCATCGCGATTGGCATCCGGAGTTTGGTTCGGGTTATAGTTCTGGCGGGAACAGGGACTACGGAGGTAATGACCGACGGGAACGGCAAGGAGACTTTCGAAATGACCGAGTGGGCGCATGCGACCAAGGGAGTTATCGTGGGCAGCCAAGGCGCTTCGTTCCGGTGTGCTATGAGTGCGGCGAGCCAGTGCACTACACAAACCAGTGCCCTAAGTTATTTGGGGAAAGCAGTGCTCGATGCTTTCCTCAACGCATAGGGTCTACGTCCCCGGCTCATCACGATAGGAGTGGGGATCGACGTTCAGCTTTGGAGGATCCGACTGTTAGGAAACAACTTGAGGATCTAGCTAGCTCACTTGCGGATATGAAGACTTTTATCGACACCGAACAAAGCAGGAAGGAGGAGAAAGTGAGGGCGAGGATGGAGAAAGAGAAACGCGTACGAGAGGAGAAAGAACGGGCTTTGAGAGAGGAAGAGGAGAAGTTAGCAAATGAAAGACGACTGAAGAAGAAGGAGGCGAAGAAAAGGTTGGAAGCAGAAAATCGGGAAGCGATGCGTAAGGACTTGCGGATGGAAATTTGCATGCACATGGGAAACGTGTGTGAGGAACTGCATCAACGTTTGGCGTCAGCAATACCTACCAAGAAGAAAGATAAAGGGAAGTTGTCAGTGCATGCGTCGTTTGAAGAGGAAAGCGATGAACCAGAAGGAAGCAATGTGGAAGCAGTCTGGGAGAAGACGGAGGAGTTAGCCATCAAAGAGAAGCGGAAGAGAAGTGTGGAGCGGCCACTCAGAGATAGCCCGCCAATGGAAACTCTTGCCAAGCGGGCATCAGCGCGAGATGTTTTGGATCCGAAACACTTGTTACTAAGCTGTAGACGACAACCGTTGAAGCAGACACCGAACTCGCTGAGAAGCGAGCGGAAAGGCAAGAAGGTGCCGGCATCGCCAGGCACGATGGGGAGATTGATGTTTGTTACGGATAACCTACCTGAGTTAGGCGACCGTAACATCGAAGATTTGAAGCTAGGTTACCAATGGTCCGGAGACCGGACGTCTCCACCGGACGTCTCCACCAGACGTCTTCCCCCCCGTCGTCCGGATTTCCGGACGAGGCCTTTTTGGCACAAAAAAAAATAATAAAAAAAATGACAGTGTTGAGCATGGCCTAGAGACCCCCCACAAAAAAATTCAGATTTTTCTGAGCATTTGCTGATAGGGTGGTAATTGGGGGGGGAGGGGGGGGTAGAAGGGGTTTTGGTGGGGATAGGAGGGGTATAAATGGGGAATGAATCTTTAAAGATTTTTATTATTTATTCTACTGGCCCAAATGATCCAAAAATTTGGTGGCATACACCGAATGCAAGGTGGAAGCCACATGATTTTCTTTTTTTTTATTTTTTAAAAAAAACAATTTTTGCGCTAGGTCGGATATACCCTGTCCGGTCCGACGTCCGACCTGTCTCTTATACACATCTAGATGTGTATAAGAGCGAGGATAAGGAGGAATTGGCAGGTAACGACGACGATAACGATGTTTGAACAGTGGAGGAGTATTGGAGACTATGTAGAGCTCTCATAAGTGTGCGCAGTTTTTTGCCGCAAGACACTATCGTCGATATTTTGTATCGTTTGGTAGTGATTATGCTCACCTTACTAGGGCAGATCCGTTGGCTCCACCATCATGTAAAGCGTTCAACGGGCACATTGGGGGTGGAAGCTTTCAGCGGGCACATCAGGGGTGTCTATATCATGTCTTCACCATCATGTAAAGCACAATATGTTGGGCAGACTAAGCGGCGGTTCGATATTCGATGGAAAGAGCACATCTCGGCTTGTAACCGAGGCAAGAAGCAGACTCACCTATATAGATGGTGGCATGTTTATGGGTCTGAATCGTACGTTCTGTTACCCATTGAAGTAGGCGTCGCGTCTGAACTACCAGGTCTTGAATGCTTTACATCAGAAGATGGTCTCCTGTACTCAATACCACACGCAAACCCGTTTGCAGGCTTCCGAAGATGAAGAGTCGACGAGGGAAGAGAGAACGGGCTAAGTGCGATGTGGAGGCAAGACGAGTGTCTCCGAAGGAATCTAATAGGCTGCAGACTGTTTTGGCTGTTAAGACGAAGGTACTTGATGAGGATGACTGGAGCGTGGATTTCTACAGACTGCTATTGAAACAGGATGGAGCCGCGACACGACGTTTTAACTTTACAGTCGAGAGCGGTAATGCATGGTGTGGCGGATGGAAATCTGTCACACGTGCCTTTGGGAGCTCTATAGTTCGCTGGGGAAGACAGGGGAAATGCTTGAGTATGTGCAAATTGGATTTCGAAAGGGGAGGGATCTTCGAGATGGTGATGTTGGTCAAATGGGTACCGAAGGCAGGCCCTGACAAACGATTCCTGATTTCACTTTTTTGAAATCCACGTCGTTTAGAAGTGTTGAAGGCATGTAGTCTGGAAGTTTTACTACAACTGAGCAAGGTTGCGGGCGATTTCCACAAAGCATCTTCAGCAGCCTACCTGCGATGTTTTGTCGTTCAAGCAATCAAGGAAGCTTATGGATGGAGCATGAACGCAAAGCTGATCATACGGTTGAAGTACGATGACCGGATCCGACTGGTGGAGGTTCGCAAGCTGGTCAATGATAAGATTGAGGCGTTGACCATTCCGTCTTGTCTGAAAGATGTTGCACGGGGCATGATCCGGATTGTTTGGGTAAAAAACCCTTCAATCGCGAAAATGATACACAATCAGCGACGTTTTGCGAGAGCTGAGGTATCAACCTGCGTTTTCGCAGGGTTGCCCTACCTACAGGTAGGTGGCCATGTGCAGTTTCGTCTGCAGGAATTGCAGGGGATCAATCCTATGATTTGTCATGCTTTGAATGTTTCTAAGCTGTGTTTCAAGTAGGATGAAACAGCTAGGAAGGGAAATAGCAGCGGGGTTCGCGGATTGGCGTAACAGGACTGGACCGGACGTGTCGTGTTGGGATTCGGAGCTGTCCAATTGTATGAATGGTAGTACGGGAGAAAGGAAAAAATTCCTGAACCCGTTGGAAGTGGAGAAGGTTAAGTTTGTACTGGATGGTTTGGTAATGACCCCGGTTGATCCTAATCCAGGGGAGACTTTAGTCATGTGTCCAGCTTCGTATAACGAACTTGATAATATGAAGCCATGATGGGGATGTTTGTTACAGCGGTAGGATACACTATCGTGAAGGAATCAGAGGCTGAAGTGCACCAGATCATGCGAGCTCGAGCGAAGGAGTTGGATTTACAGAAGTTTGTTCGTTGGGATGGGAAAGGTAAGGTGGGTGAGGCATATATCATGCCTAAGCACAAAGATCTGTCGCGTTTTAGGCCTATCTGCCCGGCTTTTTCTGAACCTACGGTTCGGACATGTCGTGCGGTAGCCAAAGGTATCAATTACCTGTTGGCAACGATGCCCGCTGAGAGTAACTTCAACTTGAAATCGGTTGGGGATTTGGTGTCGAGATTGGATCAGTGCAATCGAAGGATTGTCAAGTCGGCAACGGGCGATTTTGATTTGGTATCCAGGTCCTACAATATTAAGGACATGTTTACCAAGCTCCAGCACAAGGATATCGTGGCCGCTGTCGACTGGGTCATCGACCATCATGAGAGGAAAGGGAGGACTTGGGTGTGTGTTAATACCAGGGGTAAAGGCTGTACCTTCGGAGCAACAGCTGGGGAGGAATCGTGGAGGAAGTTGGCATTGGTCGATATTCGCAAGTTTGTCCGATGGGACTTGGAGCATACATTCATGCGAGCCACTGATGTGCTGTTGAGACAAGTAGTGGGGATACCAATGGGCAAAAGCACCAGCCCACCCCTCGCTTGTATTATGTGTGCGTTTGCAGAATGTAATTTCCTTAACAGCTTGGGGGGTTGGCGCCGCTATGTTTTTGGTTTTCGTCTGATGGACGATGCCAGTTTGGTGATTGTGGAGAAGCATAGGAAGACAGCACCGGTTGAGATGATTCAAGGTCTGTTCGAAACATGTTACCCAGAGGGTTTGACGTTAAAAAGGACTGATCACTAGGAAGGCGCATGGGATTTTTTGGGCACCTGTATGTCTATTGATGTCCTGAACTTGTACCTGCACTGCGTCCAGTCAACTAAGAACGAAGCCGCCATGTGGGACGACGAGCGATTGGAGTACAAGAATGGACAAAAATATCATTCTTGGGGTAGCAAGACACAGAAAAGTGCAGCGATTGCGAGCTGTTTGCACCGTATACTGAGGAACACGAATGTGCAATCAGCAATCTCATCAAGGGTACTGAGCCTGCAACGTGAACTCAGACCGAAAGACTTCCCGGGTTCTTCTCTCCGCCGGGTGTTGAAAAGATTCGCTGTGGGACGTGATTCGATATGGGCATGGACATATGATTGGTTGTTTAGCGAGTGATGTAGTTTTTCTTACTTTTTTTATATGTGTTTGATGAGTTGTGTTGTTTTTAGGCATGCTCGGCTGGTGTTTCCTTGGAATCATACGCAGGTATTGGCATAATCAACATTGGTAGGCATAGGATGTTTGAATAGTTTCATATGTTTTTCGCACATTTGGTTTCTGTTTTTTTGGATATTGGTTGCAAGATCAGGGCCACACAGGATCGGATGGATTGTGTAGATCAAGGTTTGAGTACGGATTTTAGACGCATGAGTATCGTTGCTAGTCTGATTGGGCTGTAGGGACAGGGCTGTAGTGTTTCCGTGTGGGACTGTTTTGTGTATGATGTTTCGAAGCCTGGGTATCACTATATGTCTGTTTTTAAGGCAGGGGCATACAGACTGTTTTGTGTCCGTATGCTGTTTGGGCCTTCGGTGTGGCTTTTCGCCCCCGACGGGGGATGGTAATAATGACCCTCGCAGGATGGGATTGTCGGAACTCAGTCTTACCCAGTGTAGTTTGGACCTTCGATAATATTTTGTTAGACTTTTGGTATAGAACCTCTCTTTTTCAGATGGGTACATGCAAGTTGTAAGTAGGAGGAAGTGAACTTTTTTTGTGGTCTATTTTAAGTACCGTTTGGTAGATAAATAGTAATTGTGAATACGCCTTTGGTCTGTTCCGGCTTTTTCGGGTCCAACGTCGTAATATCCGCTATGCAGCGGCGTTTACGTACGGAGGTGGGTTTGTGGAAGTTGACGAGAAGTCTAGGGAGATGATGGACGGTTCCCCCTGATGAGACAACGTGGCGGCTGTCGAAACCGGTCAGGGTGCCAACCCGCCGGAGTTGTATTCGATTACTATACTTTATAATTGGTTTTGCATGTTTCCACATTTCGGACTATTTGTACGTGTCTGCGTTTGATCATCTGATCTACGTTTCTGCGTTTGGTCATCTGATCTACGTTTGCCACTTTCATCACAACTTTTGCCTGAGGGATTTCTGTTTTTTATTTTTTATTTTTTTAATCGAAAAAAAAGTTAAGAAATAAAACAAAAATAGTACGGTTGTAGAGCGCACAAAAACCTACAACCCCATATTTTTATTTTATTTTTTGGCCTATTATCCCAGGATTTAAAAATGTCGGGGTTTTCCGACTGCACTTGGTCACGGGCGCCGCCCGCTGTGGTCGGGATGCCGACCGCGTGCGGTCAAATGGCCTGCGGTCACGACCGCGGGTGATACATAGTCAGAGGGTAACCCCTTATAATTTTTTATTTTTATTTTTTAATGAATAATATTTTTTTTAATTAAAAACGAGAAAAAATAAACAACCAGCCGAAATAAACGTTTTTGTTTGTTATTTTGTAGGTTATTTCGATGTTTTTTTTCTTTTTCTTTAATGTCATCACGTTGTGGGGCTCGAGGCGAATATAGTTGGGTGATCTTGAAAAAAAAAAAAAAAAAAACACCGCTCTCTCGTGACCTGCCCGTTCACTGTGAACGGCCGTTCACAGGTGCAGGGCCAAATGACCGGGAGACTGTCTAGGACCTCTGCATATGACGGCACTGCTTCAAGGTGGTACAGGGAGACTGTCCAGGACCTCTGCATATGACGGCACTGCTTCAAGGTGTATCAGAAATTCTCTGGTGCCTTTTCCCTGCGTTGCCACTTGTACGCATCCTCGTACAAGTACGGGCTCGTACTTTTGTACTCGTACGCTACTCGTACGATAGGGGCCCCGTACGAGTTTTTTTTTTTTTTTTTTTTTTTTATTTAATTTTGTTTTGTTTTTTTTTTTTTTATCAAATTCTAATAAGAATCTGAAGATGATGCTCAGCCAAATGTTGCTTGTTTTCTGTTGTTTCATCACATAGTTTTTTTTCGGATTTTTTTGATGACTTCTTTTTTTTTTTTTTTGCTTTTTCGTACGGGGGCGTACAAGACGTACAGGGTCCCGTACAGGTTCCCGTACAGATACCGTACAGAAATAACCTATACGTTTCGTACGGGAAGCCCCCGTACGTGTACTCTATGCAACGTAGCCTTTTCCTTTCATGATGAAGAGAGATAGCGACTAAATGTGGATATGATTAAAATTGCAAAGATCGGGACAGTAGATCATATCCCTTTGAATGATACAGCAACTAAATATGCCCAAAACAAAAGAGGCAAGTGTAGTGAAATACCTTAATAAAAAAAATTCTAATATTGTTGAATCTGCTGATGGACCTTATGCTAATCACTGGTTTTGCTTTTGGAAACTAGGAGGTGGTTTGAGATGGATATATAATCTTGATCAACTAATGTCAATCTCCTTCTTCATTCCAGGATATACCTCACGCATGAAGAGATTAGACACAGCTAGCGACCGCAAAATTCAAGAGAATCATGACTCAATGCAAATAGTAAAGTCAATATGAGGGTTAAAACATTGTCAATACTTCCCTCATTCATTTTGTCTTTCCCTGGGGTGAAGTCAGTCTCGATTTTTTTTCATTCAATTTTTGACATTGTTTGATGTTGTGCTCTTTGCTGATTTTGTCACAACTCTCAAAATTTCTAAAATTTGATAATCATGATGCGCTATTCATTTTATTTTAATATATTAATAGAACAATTGCATTTGTTGTTCCGAATCACAATCAAAGTTTCCTAAGACCCGGGATCGGCGTGGACCGTGATTTAAGGGTCTCGCTCAAAGCCGAACGCAGCCAACAGGAAGGTGTTTGCATGATTTAATTTATTTATTTATTGAAAAATACATTCAAAATCCTGCTTGACAGCCTGTTGTCTTTCGGATTGCCGGAAGTGGTTTGATTGGGAAAAGTGTGACACCATGCCCGATTTCGAGCTCTATGAGTTCCGTCATGGTAGGCGCCATGTGACGGCCCAGCTAGTGGCCCAGCTAGACGCTCGGTACGTCCTAGAGGCTAGAACCCTTACGACTCGGAAGAGACTACGACGATCCGAGCCTCAGAGACGCCTTTTCGGCACCTGGAGCTGTTTTTCGAGCTGAGAGACGTTTCCATACCTGTCACACCCTTCAGCAAGTTGAACGCAATTTTTAGATTAGTTAGGTAGTTTGGACCCCTTTCTACCCTGTCCTTGGAACTCCGGCATGGGAGATCTCGACTTTGACCTGAGACTCAAACGCCCCCTATCTACCTGAAATCATTGGCGCACCCGTTTTTCCCACTCCCACTCCAATCAGGAAGTCGCACAGGGAGACTCAGTGAAGTTCGGACTTCACAACATTTGTGGTGAAGACAAGGGCAGGCCGTCATATGCAGAGGTCCTGGATTAAGAAAAGGCAGAAAAACAATACTGCAGCATTACTGCTGTTTTTGCTTTTCTTGCGCATTCCGAACTGCCTCCTGGACAAAACTGTGATCAAGTATTAAAAAAAAAAAAAAACTTGAAAATGAAGGAAAAAACCTGTGATCTAGTGTTTTTTTTCCCTACGCAACACTGTCCCTCTGCATCCATAATTGTTTCTTAAAAGTTAAAACAGATCGTAATCCCAATTATGTTCAGGAATATATAGCCAATTGACAGTATGAGCACTTAGTGCTTCTCTAGGTGCTCCCCACCACTAGATGGAGCCTTCACATCTGGGGGGCCTACTAAATGGGTTTGACAATGTGCTTATCACCTCCTTAGGTACGTTACGCCGGCACCCAAATCCTGAAGAGAAAAGGAAAAAAAAGCAGCATTTGTGATTTCTGTACAGAAAGAGGAGAAGAAAGAGCATGTCAGAAGAAAGGACGGGGTAAAGGAATCACGTTAAGTGACAAAAGGAAAGGAGATGGGGACCGAGAGGGAGTTGACGAGAAGAAGTAGGGTCAACGTGAAACAGAGAGCAAGCCATAGGGGTAGAGGCGTTGCAGCGCAGAGGAGCAGCAAGAACATTGGGTAGCAGGAAGGCATGCCAAGGCGGAGTGGAAGCAGCTGGAGAGGGAGTGGAAGAATGGAAGACACTGATAGGAGGACAAGACGTGAGTTTTTGGATGCAAGACCAAGGTTTAACAAGCAAGAAGAATAAGGGCCAGAGCCCACTGGCAAAGATGATTGGAATAAATGGCTGAATCTGGAGGCGTTCCACTCACAGATGCAGAAAAGCAGTTCAATCACAATTGTTTGCACCTCTCCACAAACACGTCCAATTCAGAGGCTAATTCCAATCCGCTTTGCCGGTGGGATCTGGCCCTAAGAAGCCGAACAGGACGAGGGGGGAGAGGATCAGAGGGAGCACAGAGATGAGAGAGGAGAGGGGCACTGCGGAATGAAAGAGGAGAATGTAGTGAGCAGAGGTCCAAAAGGAGAGGCACTGGGAAAAGAGGAGGAAGAAGAGGTGGTAGTAAGAGAATAAAGCGGAGTCCCTGACCAGGTTGATCGAGCACACTGTCAGCCTTGGCAGTCAGAGAACTGAAATACTTCTTGGTACAAAGGTAGTCTCTTATTATTAAACCACCAGTACATCCGGAAAAGGAGATTGAGCCTCTCCAAAAAAGGAGGAGGAAAAAGGAGATTGACCCTCTCCTGAAAAATAGGAGGTCATGAAGCGCCGATTCACACCCTTTGAAGAGTCTTCTTGCAGGACAGTCAGTGAACACTTGTGCCACACTAAAGAACGGTTGTGCAAAGTATGAAACGAACTGCTTCTCCTTTACTCAAGTGCCCTTACGCCTCCCCATGTTGGTATTCCTCCCTTCCTTCCTTCCTTCCTCCCGTCCTTCCTTCCTTCCTTCCTTCCTTCCTTCCTGTTCCACAACCACTCGCGAGTCGTGGGACACAAAGACGACCCTGAAGGTCTGGAGCAGTCATTTATTAGCTTATAAATCATAATTATGTCTACAGATGCTATGCAATATCTAAACCTCAGCCGAACTTCTCTTTTGTGCTTGTCAAGCATGCAAAGAGTCCCGGGCACCGTGGGACTTTGACAGAGCAACTTTATTTGTCCTCCTTTATTTTGGTACTGAGCTTCTTGGGCCAGCCTGACGCTCGAGAGGGATCAAGACACTGAAGACAGTGCTGCTTGTTCCCCCGCTCTTGTCCTTCGATGTTTGGATCCACTCGTAGAAGAAGGGGTTTCAAGGCTGTGTTTTGCAGACTGCTATGCCCAAATTCGGTCTTAGAGGTCCTACTGTTTGCATGGGTATACGTGCATCATGACTACTGCATTCGAGTGTATTTTGGCTCCAGGACCGCTCCGACTTGGAGCCTGATGGTTACTGAATTCTTCGTCAAAGGTCTTCTTTCTTCTAGCCTAAGGGACGTTTTTGACCAAATTTCGCCGTAACTATCATGAGAGACATTCATGAACGTCCCTAGTCATGGTGTGAGTATGTATGCCCTGATACTAAGCTCTCGGTCGCACCCATGCGCGGCCCGTCTTGATGACGATGCAGTGCCTGTCAGGCCGGCGGCGAGGGTCGAAGTTGGCATTACTGCCATCTCTGTACTCGACGGCGCGGATGAAGATCTTGATGCAGGCGCCCAGGAAAATTTGCGGATCCCTGACGTTGAGCTCCCGAGAGGCGATGTATTGCTTGTTTGTGTAGAGGTGGTGTGCGCACTTGTCAACGGACCACTCTCTCCTCCTCCTCCTCACCTCAATCTCAATCGAACAGTTGTACGAGTTCGCCACCAACACTCCCTTTGCCCTTGACCTGCACACACACGACAAACACAAACACACACACACACACACACACAACACACACACAACACACACACACACACACACACACACACTCACACACACACACAGACGGCAGATGGCAGATGGTTGTGTGTGTCAGTGGCTCAGGATATACAGTCAGCGACCAGAAGCGTGCAAGTGATTTACAGCCTGTGAACAGCCCTGAGTCAGACGTGCTGGCATTTCTAAACTTGGTCCGCTGAATCTTTCTTTTTTTCTTTTTTTCTTTTTTTCTTTTTCAATAAATGCCCAGGTTGTTGTAAAAAAAAAAAAAAAGAAGAAGAAGAAGAAGAAGAAGAAAAAGAAGACTGGATGCTAGACGTATGGTCCGCTGAGTCTTGCAATAATCCCTAGTGGGATGAGGACTATCCCAAGTCTTAGATCTGTTTTCAGAAAGTTCAGACCAATTCTGATGCCTATTTTTCCCAGAACATAATGAACATAATGAACATTGTGGGCATGGTACATTATTTTTTCTGTTCAGGTTCGCAGATGTTCAACCCAAAAATCTGATTTGGTTACTACACCGTCGACCGGGAATTAACTTAGTTAAATAAAACACATCACAAATGATTCCCATCATAACTGTGACTGTGTGACACTGACCAGAACAGGACGGTGTCGTGGCACCTTGGTCCGCGAATAACACAGTCAGTACAACTGTGAAGTGTATCGGCAGAGGCCGCAGATTGAGGGAGCAAAGATCACGAGGTAAACAGAGAGGGAGCAAAGGTCACGAGGTAAACAGAGTAATATTTCAGTAGTACGATGTCATGCTCTCAAACAGAGACGGAGTTGTGTGCCTCACAGACGAAGTTACTGAGGTGCAACACACACAGCCCTAACAATATAGTGCGTACAATGTGTAAATTATTAAAATTAAGTATATACAGTAGTAGGTAGCATGAGCTACTTTACACACTTCGAAGTTCGACCCAATCGAGTCTTTTGATGATCTCACCCACGACATGGCATCCACATCTATCCGTATCAAACAGTCAAGCATCGGTCAGCACGACATAGCAACCTATTCCGCGCCTAAAACCTGTTATGCGACGACCATGTCGCACACCCAATACCATCATCACAGGATCGATGGTTCATTGTATAAGCTACCATATTGCCAGACAACTATCCTATCATTTCCTATGGCCAAAGTATGGCCAACCTCAACATCCACCGATGCAAAATTCCACGTCCGATCGACTTGACTTGCATCAACATATCCTACAGCCCATTCCGTAACACTCAACGAACAGCCATATACATGAGAGGGGGGGGGGGGGCTGAAGAGAGAGAGAGAG
>BFEA01000104.1:2252122-2272386 GCA_003427395.1 Chara braunii | reverse complement strand
CACACACACACACACACACACACACACACACACAAAAATAAAAAAATAAACAAATCCGAATGATAGTCGTCTATCGCACATGATGTGCATGGCGTTCCGTTTGATGAACTTTGGTATCGTTTCAATCCATAAAGTTGTCTCGGGTGAGTCGGGCTTGTGAGGATCGGTTTTGTAATTCCTTTTGTTGACTTTCGTTGTTTTATGTCGAATTTGGTGTCCATCTTCTTCTCTCTCGAACCATATGCATGACTTGCTCTTCAAGGTCACGGAATTCGCTGTAGCGTCTGTTGATGGATGGTGCTTAGTACTGCTCACCTGTCCGTAGGTCGAATGGATTGTGGAATCTGTATTGCAAGGGGGAGGGGGGGGCGGGGGGTAGGAGAAAACAATTGAGTTTCAAGAGTTTGCACAAGTCGAGTAGAACGAAAAGTTGGAATATCTGCATGAGTGGATGTTGAGGTATGGCCATGCTTCGACCATACGATGGTCGTATTCATGGCAGTTCATAGTCCAGCCTGGCATGTGGCTATTGTGGCTAGTAGCTTTGCAGCCTGTGCGACGTAGTAGTTACAGGTCAGGTGTTAAGCACGGAATAGGTTGCTGTGTTGTGTTGGCACTGCTGACCGATGCTTGACTGATTGAGACCAATATATGTGGATGGTATGTCGTAGGACAAAAAAAACAAAAAAGAAAAAAAAGGAAGGATCTTTAGAAGACTTCGTTGGCTTGGGCCAAGCCTCCAAGGTGAGTGGAGTAGCCCGTGCTACCTACTCCGACGGTATACTTATCGACATGCTGTTTGATAGGCCTGAAATTCTGTACCTTGGTCACGGTCGGTGAGGCACACCACTCCGTCACTATTTGCGAGCATGTACTAATGGAGCATACTCTGTTACTGCGTGATGTTAGCTCTACCTCCGTTCACATAGGCTTTCTGTACAAAAAACATAGTGCTTCGTGCCTGGCAAAGAAGGGAATGAAGGGGTGTTTGGGTGGGGTATATTAATTTGTACAAACACAGTGCTTCGTGCCTCTCTCAACATCTCAGTGCAACCGGAACCATCATTGCCCAAAACCTCAGAAATCCGCACATTTTGCGGATTTGGGTCGCAGTGCGAGTATGCCCTGATTGCGGGGAAAAAGGGCATTGGCTAGTGACCGCTAGTCCTCATCCCACTGCAGATAATTTCAATATTCAGCGGAGAGAATCGCCAGGCCGGCAGGGCTGTTCACAGGCTGCAAATCATCATCCACCCTTCCCTCTGTGCTATGTCAATAATTTTCTACCTGCACGCTTTGTTCACTTACTATATATCCTGAACCTCTGAGACGCGGACCATCTGCCATCTGTCTGCCTTTTGTTTGTGTGTATGTGTGTGTGTGTGTGCGTGTGTGTGTGCGTGTGTGTGTGTGTGTGTGTGTGTGTGTGTGTGTGTGTGTGTGTGTGTGTGCGCGTGACACTGTGTGTGTTTGTGTTTGTCGTGTGTGCGCAGGTCACGGGCGAAGCGAGTGTTGGTGGCGAACTCGTACAGCTGCGCGATTGAGCTGAGGAGAGAGTGGTCCGTTGACAAGTGCGCACACCACCTGTACACAAATGGGCGATACATCGCCTCTCGGGAGCTCAACGTCAGAGATCCGAGGATTTTCCTGGACGCCTGCATCAAGATCTTCATCCGCGCCGTCGAGTACAGAGATGGCAGTAATGCCAACTTCGACCCTCGCCGCCGGCCTGACAGGCACTGCATCGTCATCAAGACGGGCCGCGCATGGGTGCGACCGAGAGTTTAATATCCGGGCATTCTCACACCATGACTATGGACGTTCGTGGATGTCTCTCATGATAGTTTCGGTGAAGTCCTTTGAAGAAAAATTCATCAGTACTCGGCCCTTTGAGGGGGGGGGCAATTCAATGACCATCAGGCTGGGAGACTCAGTCCAGATGCTCCCTTGGGGCCAAATACTCTGAATCATTCTGGAATGCAATTGTCAAGGTGCAAGTAAGCCTGTGCAAACAGTACTAGGACGGTAGTAGGACCTTTTAGGGCTCCGCCACAGCACTGTGCAAAAACGAAAAAAGTATGAGCACATCTTTCCACAGAGAATAGCCAGGTTCATCTGTTACCGTGAATAGCAACGGACGCACCTAACCACTTCCTGCGGGAGATGCATTCGTGTGTTTTCAGGTTTCTACAGCGGGGTGGCCGCTGGCGAGGTCCATGGACCTATTTTCCGGTCTACAACCACATCGTGGGAAGTCCTGCTATGATGAGTGGATCTAAAAATAGAAGGACGAGAGCTGGGGAACAAGTTGCGCAGTCTTGATGGCTTGCAGGATCCGCCTGCCCCAGGAAGATGAGTTCTGAAGCAGAAGAAAAAATGCCAAACAGTTGTACTGCTAGGCACTGTACACAGTGAATGTCAGTGGCCCACGGTGTGGCGACAGTGGCGGACTACTCAGTGCGTAACAAGCACATATTCTGAAGAAAAGGTCGGCTGAGACTTAGATGCTAATCTTACTAGATTTCTAGTAGACATAATTCTAGGTAAATAATCGTATGACCGCTCCAGACTTTCAGGGTCGCTTTTTGTGGGAGTGGTTGTGGCCCTTGTGGGACAGGAAGGAAGGAAGGAAGGAAGGAAGGAAGGAAGGGAGGAGTACCGACTCGGAGAGGCTTAAGGGCATTTGAGCAAAGAAGCAGTTGCAGTTCGTTTTCACACTTTGCACAAGTGCTCTTTGGTGTGGCACAACTGTTCACTTAGAGTGCTTCAAGTAGACTCTAAGGCTTGGAATAGTAACAAAGGGAGGGTTTAAGTACTTGGAATTGATGTTTCATCCTTAATAATTAGATATGTGCCAGAAGTATTTCGGTTTTCTGGCTGCCAAGGCTGACAGTGTGCCCAATCAGCCCTGTCGGTGATTCTGCTTTATCGTCGAACAGGAAGGAAGGGAGGGGGGAATACCAACACCGGGAGGCTTAAGGGCACTGCTTGAGGAAAGGAGGAGCGGTTCATTTCACACTTTTGCACAACCGCTCTTTGCTGGGGGGCAATTGTTCACTTCGTGTTTCTCACGCAGACTTTTGTAATCATAGTAACCAAGGGTGGGTTAAGGATCTGGGATTGCTGTTTCATCCTTAAACCACCAGTACCTCGCTCAGCTATTGAATCCGAGCCTCCCAGCACGCTGCGCGCCAAGTCCTGCCGAACCTCCGTCGCAATTTTCTTTTTCGTTTTGCCTGCGGCCTCCAGCCAATCCGGTCCGGCAGGCCGAAGCCCGAAATTTAATGGCGCGGCGCGTATACGGGAAGCGCCGGGGCCGATAGCTGGGCCAGGTACTGGTGGTTTAATAAATTAAATTCGATATGTGTCAGAAGCATTCGGTTTTCTGGCTGCCTACGCTGACAGTGTGCCCAATCAGCCCTGTCGGTGGTTCAGCTTTATTGTGGAACAGGAAGGAAGGAGGGAAGGAAGGAGGGAAGGAAGGAGGGAAGGAAGGAAGGAAGGGAGGGAGGGATACCAACACGGGGAGAAGCAGTTCGTTTCATATAATGGTTGCCTCTCTTTAGTGTGGCACAAGTGTTCACTTAGTGTGCTTCATGTAGGCTCTTGTAATACAGTAATAGTAAGGATCTGGAATTGCTGTTTCATCCTAAATAATTTGATTGATCCCAGAAGTATTCCGGTTGTCTGGCTGCCAAGGCTGAGTCTGGCTGACAGTGTGCTTGATCAGCCTTGTTCGCGACTTAGCTCAAAACCACCACCTCTTCTTCACCCCCCCTTGCCACTGTCTGCTTTTCACACTCTGCTCTTGACCTCTCCTTGCAAGAATTTCCTGTTTCTTTTCCCCTTTTTTACCTCCGTTTCCTCAATTACTAGGTTGTCCTCCTTCATTTGCCTGTGCCTCTCGCTTCCCTCTCCTCCCTCTGCTCCTTTTTCCCCTCTTCCTTTTTTTCCTTTTTTTTACAACACCCCCTGCAGTGCTAGTGGTACTGATAAAAGCAGGTACCACTAGCACTCGGGGAGAGGCTCCATCTATTGGTGGGGAGCTTCATCCTTTTCACGGCTTGTTATTCTTCTTGCTTGCTTGTTACATCTCCGGCTTACGTTCACACAACTCACGGCTTTTTCGGCTTGTCCTCCTATCAGTGCCTTTCATTCTTCCGTACCCTCCAGCTGCTCCAAAATCTACTCCTCATTCCTCATTCTTTCTACGCGCAGCTTGGCGGTGTTGGCACCCCTTCCAGCTACTAGATGTTCTTGCTGCTCCTTTGCTTTCTACTCCTCCAGCAACGCTCAGTGCCTCTGCTTGTATCGCTTGCTTCCTCTCCCTGTGGACCCTGCTTCGTTTCTACGACTCCCTCTTGGTTCCCATCTATGATCCCTTTTAACCCCATCCTTTCTTTCCCACATAACTGGCATTTCGTTAATTGAACAGAAATGTAAGAAATTTGTTCTGGCCATGAAGTTGAGCTGCAAAATTTCTGTCTCTAATCAAACCGTTACCTTTTCGAACAAGACTTCATCCCATCAGCATCAGGGGAAAAAACAAAACAAAACGTGGTCATGTGACGTAGTATGTTACGAAGGGGGGGTATCCGGATTTGATCATTCACAAGTGAGCGTATACTCATGTGGCCGTAAACGCAACCAGATGAATCTACGAGACTGTCGTGAAAGCATTTGAAATGAGCATACGGCATCCTTGGGATGTAATATGATATTCGCAGAAAAATGTAAAATTAGCCCAAATGGGTGTAAAAATAAAATCTCGATTTTGTCATGCGGAACAAATCTTTCAGATTTAACAAACTGTCACTTATATGGTTTTCCTTGAATCAACTCCTCAGCCTCTATGAGTCTATGGTAACCACCAGTGTACGAAGTAACAAAGGAAAGCTCATCCTTTATCTGATCCCAACTGTGATTTCCGCCTGTATCTGTGTTTTAACGGATTCCGTAAGTTCTGCACCCTCTAGGCATCTCCCTTCCATCTGGTGGGTGCAACGTCTCCACCAGAGAGCCCAGAGAATGGCCCCTCCACAGATTCTCAACATATTTAATGTGAAGTCAGTGGCAGTGCCGTCACCCTGAACGTGAACGGCACCGGTCACTTGAACGTGACCGGCCGTTCATTTGGTGTTTTTTTTGTGAACGGCCGTTCACGGTGAACGGGCAGACCATGAAAGAGTGGTGTTTTTTTTATTTTTATTTTGTATTATTATTATTATTATATAATTTTTTTTTTTTTTTTTTTTTTTTTCCCCTTAGAGAAGCATCCTGCGGGTCCCCACTTGTTGATGGCACCAATCTATTAGTTAGGGGAGTCGCTTGATGGAAATGGGGTCCAGCCGGAAAACAAAACAAAAAAAAGAAATGGGGTCCAGCGTCCCAATTTGCAAACGATTGTTTGAAAAAGGGTTGCTGGCAAAGTTCTTGGCATAAGCCTTAAGGCTATAAGCAAATAATATTACACTCGACGCGATGGCAGAGAAAATTAGCATGCACAAGGATGACATATGTAAATCCCAAAAAAAAAAAACAAGACTATTTACAAGCAGAACCATGCTACAGTCTTCCACCCAATACAACGTACGGTCATTATAGCTGAATTTGGTGCACCTTTCAGTCTAAATTCAGCTATAATGACCGTACGTTGTATTCGGGGGAAGACTGTAGGCCGTATGATGTCCTTGTTTGAAGTTGTTTCTTTTTTCTTTTTTTCTTTTTTCCCTACAGCAAACTTCTCTAGAACTCGTCCACTTTCCAACTTTCCAGGGTCATAAGAGCAGCAGCCCCGCAAAGTGGTCCCCACCTCTGGAAGGCTCCATCCATTGGTGGGGACCACCACAGCACCTGCTGGAAAGCCGGTCCAGCGTCCCTGATTGATACATGACAGATAGAATTAATCATATTGTTGATAATTATTAATTATTCCCTTTTCCTGAAGTTGTATGCAGGTCCCGTGCAGGTCCTCCCTTGATGTTGCCTGGGCAGGGAGTGTAGCTGCTGGCTCTGTGGATGGCTGAGGGCCTGAGGCTATGTTGCCCGCCCCCAGGAATCATGACCTCCTTTGGCTTTTTTTGTTTTTTGTTTTTGTTTGCCCCAAAGGCCCTATACTTTTTTGATGACAGCATTCTTCCAAGTTCAGCTTGAGAGGGCTGCCTGCAAAGGCCATATGTGATGGAGCCCCATGGGCATACTCACACTACCCGTAGCACTTTTAGGGCCTCGCCACACCAATGTCGAAACTTGAGTTTTCGACATTTTTACTTAGCCACACAGACTGTAGAAGAAAAAATGTCGAAAATTTTTCGACAATGGTCAGAAAGGTGTTTTCCACATGGGTGTCGAACGGCCCGCCTGGAGACGAGGTGTTGAAGGATGTGCTGATTTCGACATCTATGCCTCAAGATCCCGTGTCTTCTTCTTCTTTTTTTTTTTTTTTTTTTCTTCGTCTTTTTTTTTGTTTTTCTTCCCTTTTCTAGAAAGCGGTGTGGCGAAGGCGGCCATTGTGTGGAAACGGTGAATGTCGAAAGTGATCTGACAGTTGTCGAAAATTTCACCGTTTCTACATTGGTGTGGCGAGGCCCTTAAAAATGCATCTGACTGCAATTACGGCCAGACCTGGATGCCTCTAACCGGGACCACGTCCATAAATAAGTTAAAAGGGCCTGGTGTGAGTATGCCCACACTGCCCCACAGTTTTTTGTTTCACTCTACGAAGGGCCTCGCCACACCAATGTCGAAACATCACGAAATTCGACGAAATTCGACACATGTCAGGAAATTTTCGACATTCCCTCTTTCGACAGAAAAACCCTCTTCGCCACACAGCATGGCGCAGTGAAGAACTCACGAGTCCTATGCACAAAAGAGACAAACNTTTTTTTTTTTTTTTTTTTTTTTTTTTTTTTTTTTTTAATGAAAAACACGGGCCCAGTGCCCAAGGCTGATATTATCAACAAGAAGCTTGAGGCCGGGGTCCTCACAGTCTACCCGGAGTGACCGAACCGATCATGCTGAAAACCGGGCTCAGCGTCCCTCATATGATGATGATGATGATGATGATGATTATTATTATAAAACCACATAGAAGACTATGCTATATCGGCAATTCTGGCCTCCTTTTAAGATCGCTGAACACCTCCTGAAATCCACCGCAGTTTTCCGAACACTCAAGTATCTAAGGGATTTCCAACAGATCATACCAATACTCGCTAAAACCGACTTATTCTCTGACAAACTCATCTAGGCCTCACGCCCCCTTTCCGCTAGGTTACAGAGCGGCGTGACTCACTCCAGCTCCGGCCAGTGTCGTCCTATGTCAGCAACCCCCAACTGTCCATTAGGATGCCCCCGCATAGCATCCCCAGATCTCTCTACAAGGCCTCATGCCCTCACCTTCGGCAAGTTACAGGGCATCACCCCAGCTCCGGCCAGCGTCGTTCTGGCGTTGAACAGCTACGGATCCTGAATATAACAGCCTGATTCCAGTGTAGATTCGTACAAACCGCCAGCAAACCCTCAGAGTCCTGAGAGATTCTTCAAACTACCAGGAATAACAAGGGTGCTTATTTTAAAAACTCGGAAAAATCAAGGAGTATAGAACTACCCCCCTGTCCCCCTCATCCCCCTGCCCCACCGCTGCCTCCSCCAAAAARGACCGCCCCTGATCACAGGCACTCCTCATCAGCCCCAACTTGGGACAGACCCGTTTCCCCCCTACTCCCACAAAGGCATCCAGTTCCCACCCAAAGAATGCCTCTGCCAACCCCTTGCCCTAGTCCGCCTCCACTGTGGTATGATGCCACCCCATACATCTCCCCCAGCCCCAGAATAGACCATCCCCCAAAATCTGCCCCATCTCCCTTCAGGGCAATCGCCTCCCTCCTTGTGACGCCCTTGCAGAGTAGAGCTCTCCCCCTTTGAACCAGCCCACCACCCCACCAGAAACAATTTGTTTATGTTTAAGAGGAGTATCCGAATACTGGACGTTTCTGTAGATTATTTCCCCCCCTTTCCTCCATCTCCCCCTGTCCCTCCGCTGCCTCCACTGAAAAGGACTGCCCTGATCACAAGCTTCCTTTATCGGCCGCCAACTTGGGACATACCTGCTTCCCCCCCCATCTTCCACTAAGACATCAAGTGTGCCTCAGCCAACCCCTTACCCCAAACTGCCTCTGCAGGGATATGATGTCACCCCATACATCTCTCCCAGCCCCAGAATAGGGTATCCCCCAAAATCTGCCCCCACTCCCTCCAGGGCATTCACCCCCCGCCTTGTGAAGCCCCTGCAGAGTAGAGCTCTCCTCCTTAAAACCCCAACCCCCCACCCGCTCAAAAATAATTCATTAGTGTGCCCAAAGGGGAATTAGAAATTGGAAATTAATAGTGGAGAAAGGAAGAACACTTCCGGTCAAAAATTCTGAAAATCGTGATAGAGAAACGGTAGATGAGGTTTTTTTTGTTTTTGTAGATGACGGTGAACAGAACCCTGAAGATGATGATGATTAGTATGTTGATGGTGATGATGGTAATGATGAGAATAAAGACAGACTGATGAAGCTGCTCATACTAAGAGCAGCACCAACCCTATGATTACAAGTTATTTATGATGATTGATGCTGATGATGCTGTTGCTGATGCTGATGATGCTGACGCACAGCGCCCTGTAATGACTACAGGATGATGATGGTGGTGATGACGAGCATCACAAATGATGATGATTTGATGATGACGATGATGGTGGTGGTGATGGCGACCATCCCTGATGATGATGATTTGATGATGACGATGATGATGATGATGATGATGAACAAGCTATTTATGATGATTGATGATGATGATGATGATGATGATGATGATTTATGATGATTGATGCTGATGATGCTGCTGCTGATGCTGACGCATAGCGCCCTGTAATGACTACAGGATGATGATGGTGGTGATGGCGAGCATCACTAATGATGATGATTTGATGATGACGATGATGATGGTGGTGATGGTGGTGATGGTGGTGATGGCGAGCATCCCTGATGATGATGATTTGATGATGACGATGATGATGATGATGATGATGATGATGATGATGATGATGACGCACCGCGCCCTATGATTGGCAAAAGGATGGTGATGGTATTGATGACAAGCACCTTTGATGATAACCTGATGAGAATGATGATGATGATGACGGTGATGATGATGATGATGATGATGATGATGATGATTATGATGATGATGATGATAACGCAAATGATGGTGTTCATGACGAGCACCTTTGATGATAGTACCCTGATGATGATGATGGTGGTGACGAGCGGCACCCTGATGATGATGACGAAACATTACCTTGATGACGATGTCGATGATGATTTTGATGTTGCTGCTGACGATGCTGATGACGAGCAACACCCTGATGATGATGATGCTAGCAAACCTTGATGATGAAACCTCGATGGTGATGATGACGATCGCGATCTGATAGTGATGGTGAGAGCAAGGATGATGGCGAGCAGTACCCCAATGACCGGCCGTTACTGTAATCACTCACACTTTAGGGTACCTAGGGCTAACTCCACTGTACTCCACAGACATCGACAAAGCCAACGCCTTTCAGGCCGTAAGCCACGTGCAGCAACACAGCGGCAATGGAGTGAAACGTGGAACTCCCAGAAACTGAACGCCACCGGGAGTCAGACCACCTGCCACCTCAACTTGTGAGATGGTGTGGTCAAGCGCCTGCGGTCTCCTGCACGTGCGCTAAGCGCCTGGACTTCAAAAAGGCCGCCATCGCCGCCGCGCGCCATCTCCAGGACCACGTAGCATCGGGCGGGGCGCAGCGCTCCCGATAGCGTTGCGCCCCCTATCTATACTTGCAACGCTTCGATGGAGGTCTCATCTGAATGTAGGAACTGAAGCAATCCACCCCATCCGATGGTTCTCGACCACGAGGTTCGGGCCGGCGAAGATGGCCTCGCTACAATGGCAGATAGAACATCACTGCCTGCCCACCAACGACTAGCTGATAAACCGTACATATCTAGAGCAGAAGGGACGGGCACTACCATGAGGTAAGTCGTGCCACATTGCCTTCCCCTCCCCTGGATCTCCAGAGCCACATTGAGTCCTGTCGCTCATGGAATATGTGTTCGTGTCTTTGTGCATTTGTGGGCTGGGAAGGCGCACTGGCAGGACCTGCACCAAGGTAGGGAAAGTCCTTGGTAGGGAGGCATATAAGTTCAATCTACCATTGAAGAGATGCCACTTTCGTCGGGCGGGATCGGGTGGCTCTGAACCATTGGATGTTGCACATGTCATCTTTACTAAGGTTCAGTGTTAGCATCCAAACATCCCAAACTGGTCAAGGGGCAGCGTATTTTGTCAACGAACTGCTGAGACTTTATCGCGAGTCCAAATGTAATGTCGCGTTCATCTTCATAGACTTTTCAAAAGCCTATGAGTACAGATGGAATCTTCCACCCCTTTCAGGAGCGCAGTAGTGGGAGCGATAGCGAGGGCCTAGTCGCCGCAGCAGGCTTGCGGAGCCGGGTTCGCGGTTGTGGACCGAGAACTCCTCGATCTCGGAACGCAGCGCCAGGGTAGACACGTGGCAAGACGTCATGTGTCGACCAAGGGCTAGCGCTAGGAATAGGGAAGGTTAGGAAGAGGGAGGTGATCAACGCGACGTCAGTGTGCAAACGCTCAGCGATTCAGTAGTTGGATAGTGCAGCGGCAATGTGTCAAGGGTTGACTACGAAGGGCAGATGATCAAGTGATGTTGTTCCAATGATTTGATTGGACAGAAATGATACGTAATAGAGCAAGCAGGTTGAAGACGGAGGGAGCGCTTGTAAGGGCCTACTCGTTGCAACAGGCTTGCGGAGCTGGGCTCGCAGCTGTGTCAGGTTTGCGGAGCTGAGTTCTCGACTGTGGACTGAGAACTCTTCGTTCTCAAAACGCCAGCGCGCAACACTCGGTGAAGTAGAAGCTCGATCGGTGAAGCAGAAGTTAGATGGTGATGCGGCACCGCGTCACGGGTCGACTACGAAGCGAAGACACTAAGTGACGTCAACAAGTAATAATCGGTGAAGCAGAAGCTAGATGGTGATGCGGCATTGCGTCACGAGTATAATATGAAGCGAAGACACTAAGCGACATCGACGCGCCACACTTGGTGATGCAGAAGTTCGATGGTGACACGGCAATGCATCACGGGTCGACTACCAAGCGAAAACACTAAGGGACTTTAGCGCGCAACACTCGGCGCAGCAGAAAGTTCGATGTGATATGGCAACCCATCACGAGTCGATTCCGACGTCAATGCGCAATACTTGATGAAGCAAAAGTTCGATGGTGATGAGGTAACGCGTCACAAGTCAACTACGAAGCAAAGCCAATAAAAAATTATTGTTTCAGTAATTTACGTGGACAGAAAGGACACGTCATAGAGTACGTGTTCACAAGGGGCTAGCGCTAGGAGTAGGGAAGGAAGGAGGAGGGGTGTGAGGGAGGAGGGTGCTGATCTAAGCGCAACTCTTGGCAAAGCAGTAGTTTGATAGTGAAGCGGCAATGTGGCACGGGTAGACTACGAAAGGAAGACAATTAAGCAATATGGTTTCAGTGAATTACTTGGACAAGAAAAACATGTCATATGGAAGGTAAGGAGGTGGAACTTGAAGGTGATCAAAAGCGCCGTTAGCACGCAAATATTTGGTAAAGTAGTAATGCGATGGCAATGCGACAATGGGGAGCTGCTCGTGCTCGGAACGCAGTGTCAGGGTGGATACATGGTTAGACGCCACGTGTTGACTACAGGCTAGCGCTAGGAGTAGGGAAGGTAAGGAGGCCAGAGGTAATCAAAGTGCTTTCAGCGCGCAAACACTCAGGCAAAGTACTGTTTCGATGGGGAAGCCGCAATGGGACACGGGGCGTCTACGAAGGGAAGACAATCAAGCGAAGTTGTTTCATTGATTCGCTTGGATAGAAAGGCAACGCCATAAAACAAGCGGGTTGATGACGGAGGGAGCGATTGAGGGGCTTGCAAAACTGTGTTCGCGGCTTCTCGTTCTCGGAACAAAGTGTCAAGATTAACATGTGGCAAGAAGCTACGTGTTGACCAGACGCGAGCGCTAGGAGTAGGGAGGGAGGTAATCATTGCGCTATCAGAGCGCAAACACTCGGCGAAGTAGTAGTTTGATGGTGAAGCAGAATGCGTCACGGATAGACTACGAAGGGAAGACAATTAAGAGAATTGAACACCAGTGATGTGGCAAGAGTTGAACACCAGTGACGTGGCAAGTCGTCATGCGGGGACAATAGACACCTGAACGGCAAAGTGAGAAGGGGCTGTCGAGAATGTTTGGATGGAGTGAAGGTGTCAACCGTTGATGACGAGAGTAATAACCCAATCCTCATCAGGATTGGATTAAAAGGACAAGGGAACAAACGATCCCGGCTATCAGGAGGTGCCACGTGGCACCCTAAATCTAACTCTTAAAGGAGCAAATGATAAGCAAAGACGAAGATCAACAGGGAGCGGGCGACAGCAGATACTGTAACAGTGAAGCACCTCATTCCTCCTTTCCATCCCTTGCCTATCCTGCTCCATGCTCTCTCCTTCTTGAGTGATTCCCCCTCGGAAAAAAGAAAACAAAAAAATATATATATATCGTCACAAACAGAACTGCCCGGTAAACCGTAGGCAGAGAGAGAGAAGAGGACAATAAACGAGGGGTTGTGACAAACTGTTTAGTCGGAGTTTCACCGACTCATCAGGAGGCTGAACCCTCCACCCCATCACAAGCCAGCAAAACATCCACGAAACAAAGAAAGGTCTGTCACAGCAAAAAAATACACTCCAGACACGCCGCTGGCACTAGAGGCACAGCATGGCCGCCTAGTAACGGCCCCGACCACTGCCGCTCGACCTGACCGGAAAAAACCGTAGCAGGAAGCTAGCGAAGTCGTAGCATATATCGTCACAAACAGAACTGCCTGGTAAACCGTAGGCAGAGAGAGAGAAGAGGACAACAAACGAGGGGCTGTGACAATATATATATATATATATATATATATATATATATATATATATATATATATATATATGTTCATACATAACAAAATCATTAAACAAAGAAGAAACCACTAGGATACTGGCAATGTCTCCATACGTTCTGAGTATCTCAGTTGATCTCTTTTAGTTGGAGACTGAGTACCTCTTCTAACTAGAGTGGGAACTGAGTATTCTTTCTTACTGGAGTAATCTGTTGGCCAATATGACACGTATTATTCGACACCAAAGGGTCCACCGACAGATGGACTTAATGCTGATGTTTCGGGGGGCAATAAGGAAGATGGTAGAGAGACAATTGCATACGCCACTAAGGCACATCATAAAGGGCAAACACACACTGACTGTGAAGTCAAATAATATTCAGCCAATGCCGATCTCATCTAATCCAGAAGTCCTTACAGAAGAGGAGAGGGCATCACAAAATGTTTTTTTGATCATCTGCAACTCCTCATTGGCCACATGTCAGCAAATCAACTCCTCTCAAATGGGTTTCCTCATCTCCTCGAGAGTGGGGTAGGGAGGGGAGGGGGAACAATCATCACCAGACCCAGGCCATGGTCACCAACCCATTATATGGAGAAGAGGGAGGAGGGGTTGAGGCTAATCGAATGATTATGAAAGAGACAAGCAGCATGATGCAAACACCGGAAGGTGAGATGACGATCCAACAAAATTTCAAACAGAAGAAGGGATCGGGGAGAGGAGTCAAAGAGAAGAAGAAGGAGGGGGAGAAGAAGGGAAAGAGGGAAACATAGGCAGGAAAAGACAGAACAATGTAAAGGAGGTCCAAGGACAGGGAAGGATGATGATGGGAAATAATTCCCCACCCTCAGCAGATGAAAAGACAGGCTCCCAAGTACTCTCCTCTGTATTGCAAAATAGCGTGAGGGGAAGATCTCCCACATGGGTTGAAAAGGCAAAAGGTCCGTTTCATAATAAAATCCTCAAAATTAAAACAACAGGTCATCAGACTTCACCTCTGCAAATCCCCCTGACCAATCTATCCTTAGCAAGAGCGTTTTTCTTAACTAAATTTATCAGCCCATCCGAAAACAGGGTGGTAGACAATGGGGGAAAGAAAACGATGGTTAAGGCATATCCGTCGCAAATGCTAGTAGAGCGTGACATAGTCTATCAAAGGCATGCTAGTAATTGGGTATTCCATGATGACGCTGCTTTCAAATCGGTTAACGAAAAAATAAAATGGGTGAATAGAAGATTGGCAATCTTCAAAGGAAGTCAGGAAGCTGCTCAAGAAGATTTCTTGATACAGCCCGTTAATGGATCAGTCTTCACCATCCTTAGTGTTCATGAAGAGGACAAAAGACTGATTGATGGGTGGAGAAAGTTGAAATGTGATCGATCAAAAGTTCGAATTTACCCATGGGTCCCTCAAAAACAGGGCCCGGATGTGCGGCGTCGACAGGTGATGGAGGATTTCTATTGGTATATTTCTATTGGGTGGAATTCCATCATATACCAATAGAAATCCAAGCCGCATTTATTTATGGCTTTGGGGAGAATCATGAAATTGTGGATTTCATCGATCCCCTCCCTGCTTTCGCAGCACGAAGGGATGATTACCTGATGTTAGCAATTAATCATCCCTCAAATTTGCCTTTCAACATGGATGATGTAATCCCTTATAGAGTAAGGGGAAAGGAATTTCACATTCACAGAGCATATAAATTGCGACCGTGGTGCTTTCGATGTAAAGTTTACGGCCACCTCAGCACAGACCAGGCATGCGAGCAGAATTCAACAAGAAAGCAAAGAGTAATAGGGAGGCTGATCAGAGACTCTTTTAAGAGTAATCTGCGGAGGACGGTGGATCAGGGACATGAGGGATGGGTATATATTGAGGGGGAGGCAAGGGCACAAAAGCAAAAGGTTGGATGTGGGAGAAAGAGGGAGACCCAAATTGGGATTCAAAACCCCCAGATAGTTGGACCCCCCCAGAATCAGTAGACAAGATAGTAAATAAAAACTCGGCCTCTCAGCCTTCCAATTCTCAGGCCTGCTCAAGCTCGTCCAAGAGGAAGGACCTAGAGAAATTGGATCAGGAAAAGGAAGAAACAAAAGAATCACTGATACAAGAACCAGATCCACAGAGGTATTTGAAAGAAGATGAAACCAGCATCAACAAGAATTCCCCATCTCAACATATGAAGGGGCATATTGAAGGGCACCTGCAAGAAAAAGTCCAGGACAAAGCTCTGGCAATGGAGCAGGAACGAGACAGTGATCTAGAAACTACATTGGACCTACCCCTCTCAAGGAGAAAAAAAAAAAAAAAAAAAATAGTAATAAGAAGAGGGGGACCACACTATCAGCAAAAATGGAAACCCACGTCAGTTATAAAAGGGGGGGCGCCGCAAGCGTTACAATCTTTGGAAGCAGGCCATCATCAAAAGCAGAAGGGGGACCCTCAGCAGGATCTATTTACTGAAGCCTTTGGCCCCGCCCCTATGGACATAGACTCGGAGCAGTCCACAGAAGATAGTCCCATGATTGAGGCTACCCCCTCAGGAGAAGAAGAAATTATCACGGTGGAACACAAAATGATACAGTTGGCAGAATGGTTTATACAACAACTAAAAGAAAAATTTGGAGAAGCAACCACTGAGTTCTGGGACGCTTCTTATGTACAACTCATCAATTTAATGAATGTCAGTCCTTCGTTGAAACAGGTACTGATCAATGGTCTCCCACAAGGAGTTAAATGGACAATAGTCAGTCAACGCATGCTCAAGGCAATAATGGACATGTTTCAACCACCCACTCCCACATCAAGAGATAGTAAGGAGGATAAGGGTAGGGAGATCACAACAGTCCTAGTACCTGTCCAACCGCAGCACCAGGAAATCTTAGAAACAAATTCAGAAGGACAGACTGTCACCATGGAGGATAATATAAAAGAAACACAAGGTAATATAATCTACATAGATGATAATGGTCAGGTTGTCCTTCAGTCTCCCTCTCTCGCGGTTAACCAAGTGGTAACTCCAACGCTCGCGGACAACTAAGTGCAAGTGGTAACTTCAACGCTCGCGGACAGCCAAGTGGAAATCTCAACTCAAGTGTCATCTACGGGTGAAACCGCAGATATAGAGAACAAAAACATCTGACTATTTCCATCACTAGTAGACCAAGAAATGATCTACCTAGAGGTGACTACACAGGAACAATTTCAGGAAGGGGAAGAGTCAAAAGAAGTCGTTCAGCTGGAAGTCGTTACAAATCAACAGGAAAAAGATACTATGATTGTGCAATCATCACAAGATGTTGAAACAGTCATACTACAAACTGACATGGATGCAAGCTCAAGAACAACTCAAAATATTGATTCTCCCTCTTCCTCTACAGTGACAAAGCAAGAGGTCGGCAAATGCCAAAAAATGAGGAATTTGTTGGAAAAAGGACAAATGGTCAGACCACAGCCTCTCAAGGGCAACCTCATCATACTCGTAAGAAAAAAAGGAGGTAAATGGGAGGTCGGTCTATCACCTATAGGTCAAAACCAATACGGGGGGGTCACGCTCAGAGGATGGTCAACATATGTGGAATACCAAAGTATTGGGGACCGTAACTTCAGAGACATGCGTGATTTCTTGATAAAACATTATGATCCTGACCCGCAACCATCCCTTACAGAAATAGGTGATAAGACTCAAATGGCAAAAGGGACACGTTTGTTCGCTTTGAGGAACAAAAGGAGGCAGGATTGAAATGGTTTTCTCATGAAGCGTTACTAGAATTACAAAGCCTTAAAATTAAAGCAAATGTGTTTTGGTCGGTTGCAGATATTCTTGCCTTCCTTAGCACCCTGCTACAGAGAGGCATCCTACAGACTACTGTCGAATTAGACAATAGCACTTAGATTCGACTCTGAAGCACTGAGAGTAAGGGTTCTTCTATAGTAAGATGAGACAAAAATGAAAGCAATACAAACTTATTATGGAAATACTCCAGCTTGGCAGTGTGCAATCAGAACAGCAGACTTGGATCTTAGATCTTTGAATGTAAATGGTCTCGCAACAGCAGATGTGATAAAAAGAAAGGTCATATTAGAACAACTGAAAGGAGTGAGAGGAAGATCGTCGTCAGATATCATATGCATAAAAGAAACACATCTCACTACCTCTCCCATTCATATTCGGGCTCACAATACAATATGGCCCTTTGACAAGTTCAGTGCGTCAACCACAAGAAATGGTTCAGCAAGTGTGGCAATCGTGTTACCACCAGACTCTAGAGTACAAATAGTACAATGGGCGGCAGATAAAGAGCACGGTCGATGGATAGCAACAGTTTTCACGATTGGATTAGATGTGATATGTCTGATTAATGTATATGGACCAAATGAGATTGAAGAAAGAATTAGCTTTTTTTAAGATATAAGATCCCCGATCCCTGAACGGATCCCTGTAATAATAGCAGGGGATTTGAATGCAGCCCCAGATAGATGGTTAGATCGTTGGAAGATCCCCTCTCAAGAGGATGAGAACATATTCAAACTTTCTGCGAAAATGAACATCTGTTTGACTCATACCGAAGACTGCTCCCACGAGAAAGATTATTCACCTGCATTCGCAATGAAGGTAACCACCTTCAGTCTAGATCTAAAATAGATCTTATCCTAATGTCAGAAGTTTTAGAAAGTAAGCTTATAGGGGAAACAATTTTTCCACAAAGCCCTTGGACCGGGGCAGACTATAAAATGTGTGCAATTCTCCTGTCTCTCAAGAAGAAACCAGATCAGGGAAGGGGACTGTACAAATTAAGCACATCCCTGCTATCACAGGATAACTTTAGAAAATATTTAGCACACGTATGGGATTACTGGCACTCGACGATGGAACGACAGGATTCCTACATCTCTTGGTTCAACAATGGATTGTGCTTTCTTGCAAGAAAATGCAATGAATTTTCTAAATTATAAGCAAAGAATAAACACTCTCAAGAAATACAAATTCAGGAATAAATTTTAAATTATGAATCTCAGGATCATCTTAATGACTCTTCACAAACTACCAATATCATAGAACTCAAAAACCAACTTTTGTCATTTGCACAATATCGTTGGCAAGGACACCTAATCAGAGGCAAGTTGTCGAAATTCAAATCAGAAGGACAAATGGATACATCCTTTTTTGCTATGGCTCAATCACGAGCGAAACGTTCAATTATAGATAATATGTGTAATCACAATACTGCACAGGGCCCTGTAGCGTAAGAATCCTCAACAACAAGTTTGAAAGTAGCCTATGACTACTTTAAAGAGTTATTTAAGTTATCTAAGGACCCATCCCAGAATCAGGAAGATGATCAAGCCATTCGTCTTTTCTTGGAACCAATGTTTCAGTCCATTACGAGTGAATAACGCAACAGTCTGGAAAAACCTCTAACAAAAGATGAAATCTGGACGATATTAATACAAATGGAAGAATATAAGACCCCGAGAGCAGATGGTTTCCCTAAGGAATTTTGGCAAGCCGTGTGGTCCACCCTATCTCCTGATTTAATGCCTAGGCTACCAGTTGTCCGATGGCAGGACGTTCTGGCCGGACGTCCTGGGCGGACAGTCAGGGGGGTCCCGGACGTCCGAGCCCAGACAACTCCATTTTTACAAATAAAAGCACGAAAAAAGTAAAAAAAAAAAGGGTTTTATTTTTATTTTATTTTTTATTTTAAAACAGGCAGCGAATTTCGATATGATTCCAGGGCAAAAGCTGTTCACTTTATTTTTCTGTATAACATACTTTGTTTTCATATTTTTCTGAGATTTTTTTTTTTTTTTTTTTTTTTCGGGGGCTCGGACAGACTGCCCGGGGAGGACGTCCGACCAGTTGTCCGATCGGACAACCCCGGACGGTGAGGGGGGTACCGGACGTCTGATCAGGTAACCTAGTTTAATGCAGTATTTCCGAGAGGTCTGGGAGTCTGGAGAAATGAGAGAAATAGTGAGTCAAGGTATACTCACGCTACTATACAAAAAGGAGAATAAATCAAATGTCAAGAATTACAGGCCAATAACCCTACTTACGGTAGTATACAAATTACTAGCAAAAGTTCTTGCAAACCTTATGATTACAGTGATGCCTGACATCATCCATCCCTCTCAAACAGGATTTATAAACGGTCGAGACATTCAAGATAACATTTTTTTAATTAACGAAATGGTGAAAGTCACGCGACAATCTAAAAAAAATGCGTCAGTGGTGTTCATAGACTTTAAAAAACCTTTTGATCACGTTGATTGGCGATTCTTGGACGCATGTTTGCAAAGGCTGAATTTTGGACCAAATATGCGGAGATGGGTTAAAATTCTCCACACAAATATAACCACACGCATTTTGGTAAACGGGCTGCTATCTCCGGAAATTCATATTCAAAGGTCAGTTAGACAAGGGGACCCCTTAGCCCCTTTCCTTTTCGTGATTGTGATAGAGGCCTTGGGGGCCAACCTAAGAGCTAATCATAATATCAAACGTCTATCTATCTCAGGTATACCAGAGGAGGCAATACCAATAACCTGAATATCTGCAAATGATTTGACAATTATTATGGAGGCCCAGGGGCAAATATGGAAGAAATCAAAAATATTCTAGATAAATTCTCTGCACTTTCAGACATGGTGGTTAACTGGGGAAGTAAAACCCAAGGATGGTGGATCCACTCAAATGGAGTCCGCCATCCGGAAGTCCCCAAGGTACAATGGTTACCCCTGGAGGCCCCGCTGAGAGTATTGGGGGTATCTCTATCAGCATCGGGTAAACTTGCATACAACGATGAATAAATTTCGAAACCATCGATACAAAAGATGAGCCAATGGAAGAACCAACACACGTCGCTTTTTGGTAGATGCATGGAAAATGTTTGTTGAATGGACGTTGAAATTTTTGTCTTATAAATTGAGTTTGGCTTAACTAAATGTAAAAAACAATTATTGTAAATGCTTTATTTTGGTAGTGGCAGTATTGATAGTGTTTGTGGCGTTTCTTTTGAAGGTGTTGAATATGGGGGATATGGTGTTTTATTTTTGTGTTGTTTTTTTTTTCATCTCTCTCTTTCTTTTTTTTTCTGTCTGTCTCTCTTTCTTTTTTTCTGTCTTTTTCTTTCTCTTTGTTTTTCTTTCTTTCTTTGTCTCTTTCTCTCTTTCTCTCTCTCTGTCTCTTTGTTCTCTCTCTCT
>BFEA01000104.1:2233448-2247687 GCA_003427395.1 Chara braunii | reverse complement strand
AGAAACTGCGAGAATAAGTAAAAAAAAACTTAGCTCAGAAAATGCAGGAATCGAAACTAACTCCTATCGCTCTAGCACTTGGCGAGCAACTACAGCAACTACAACAACTACCTGTCAAACTGAAACTCAGATTAAGTAGTAGCCTCACTCAGTCACATGCAGGCTTGACCACAAAGGTAAGTACTCTCGCCACCCCAAGTCAACTTAGCAGACAATAGTACATAACCTTTCATGATTTAACCCTTTATACCCAGCTTACATAGGGCATCGAGTTATGCCATTCATCTTAGAAACAATGTCAACTCTCTGCCTTACTTATACACGAACAGGTTGCACAACTACTTTTCTCTTCATTGAGCACGTGGCTAAGCGATTCATCTTAGAAATCACGCTTAGTCGCCCTGAACCGTTTAAATAGCCAAGTTATATATATTTTTCTGCACCTTAATCTTCAAAAGTGGGCGTAGGGTTGAGTCATTCGTCTTAGAAAACAGGCTCAGCCTGCCCAGGTTACCTTTAATTATAACTCTAGATTGTATTCTTTTCGCTTGTGATAAGGCTATAGTCAGACCATTCATCTTAGAAACAATACCTGACTAGCCTTGTTCGTATATAAGTACATATATATACAACATTATAGAGAATCCTATTCATTCGTTCTCATTATGGTCCTGAGGCCTCAGACTTAGACCATTTATCTTAGAAACAATGTCTAGTCCTCTGGCCCTGAATCCTCCCTCAGAATAAAACAATCAAGGAGAGATGAGTCATTCATCTTAGAAACAATGCTCAGCTCCCCTTTTTTCAGCACACAAAAAAAGCAGAGTCCCCTGGGTCTGACCCAGAGACTGTTMWRAAACCACCCAAGTAAACAGCGGYCAGACCATTCAACTTAGAAACAATGTCCRGCCCTCAAAARTCAAGCAAGCAATACCCCTCAGAAATAAGTAGCCAGRCCATATATCTTAGAAACAATGCCTTGCATAATTAAAGAAACACRGCAACCAAGCCATTCATCTTAGAAACGATGCTTGGTCCTTCAGAAAACAAAACAAAACATAGCMGCCACGCCATTCATCTTAGAAACAATGCCTGACCCTATAAGACCCGTTCAATCGCAAGCAAAATCGCCTTCCTCCCAACCTTCCCCCTGATGCAGCCCCTTGTGACAATCTGCTTTCAGACAAACAAGAAACTGAAACTGCCATTATACAAGCATTCCTTTAGTTAGTCTGATTTGTGTCCTGAAAGTCAACCCAAAAGTCAAAGTAGGGGGACAGGCAACATACTTAGTCAGATATAATGACGAATACAAGTGGGGTTTATATTGGGTTTATAGAAGGACAACAGGGGTTACCTCTCAATTCCCTGCCTCCAGAACCTCGCCTAGGTTCCGGCAGAGCTCCCGCAATCGGTGGGTTGACTCCCCACAAAGTCTTGTTGTGGTCCCACGGGTTGCAATCCCGCCTGCGGCCTTCTTCTCAGAACCAATGGACTAGACTTAAATTAAGAAAGGCATATAGAGATAATTTTGAGACTCTCAGATCCAAGGAGGGTACTCTCAGACTCGCGGGAGAGGGCCTTGAAACCTTAATGCGCTTGAGGGCCCCGCAATGATGGCCAAGTAACAACAGTTTGGTCAAACTCCAGTCATGCTGTCGACGTCAGCCCTCTGGCGACCCCTCAATTTGCAGCACCATTCCTCCTTGCAATACGAAGGGCGCATCCACAACCGAGCGCCCACTACGAAGGTGCGGCACGTGTGCAACTAACACCCCGTATGCATGGCCAGGCGCAACAGCGTGCCGCGAACGGCAGTCCGCATAACCGTACTAGCAACGGCTCAACACCCCGCGCCTCGACACTCAGCAGCGGCCCTGCGATCCGGTCAGGTACGGGCTCCCTGTTTCCTTATCCCCTCCGCCTTTTTCTCAATCCTTACTCTTATCAGCCTAGTGCATCCGGCTGCTCCCTACAGTCAGTTCCATGCAGTCCCCGTGGTTACCAACAGTCCGCCCAGACGTGACACGTGCCAAAAACACAGACAATGCCCTTGCCGTGTAGTCACATGCAGAGCCAGTAGGCCGACGGAGAAGGCAAACAGCTCCACGGTCTTAACAGCAGTCTTTGCCCCTTGCAGTTGCAGTGCCAAATCGTGCCTTGCCACAGTCCCCCAACGCTTGCCTCCTACTACTTCTACCAACTGAGTGGGCAAGATCGAATGTATCTACCGCTCATCGGTGGCAGAATCCGGCGTTACTGGCCGTCCTGCTCTCCCGGTAAGTCTCCCTTGTCCTTCTCACTTGTGATACGTTCCAGCACCTCCCCCTCTGTACCTATGTGTCCCCACCTCCCATCGTTCGTTCTTACTGTTGCTGCTCGCTCGTCATGGAGAAAGGAAGTGCACTTCCTTCTAAAGCATGCACCTCGTTGCTTTGCCACTCTCCCGCTAGTGCACTTCTCGCCCTCGATCTCGCTAGTTACTTCGAGGCTAGGTGCATTGCCACCGGCTACCACCAGTCTGACGAGCAGGGGAAGTAGCATTCGATACGATGGAGGGTTGCTCAAAGACCTCAGCCTCACGACCGGGTCTTGCAAGTAAAGATGACAACTACCATATGGGAACTGGTGGCAAGAAGCACGATGAGTCCCAAGGAGCACAAAATAGGAAAAGACGCTGAATGAATCTCGTCCAAAAGCACGAGAAGATACACTACTAATACGCGAGCGTTTGTATGTGTGTGAGAGAGAGAGAGAGTTTTTTCGTCGATAGGATGAGCAACGCACCGGCCAACAGGTAAGTCTCCAACCCCGGGGCTGGCCTTGCTTCACTTCCCTCGACAACTGTGCAAAATCGGAATGAATCTCCCCCTAGATCGAGGGAGAATACGTCGCTGCCAGGTAAGAGCCGCTCTCATCATCTTTCCCTCCCCGCACTACTTTTCTCTATAACTTCTCTTTCTACTGATTCTTCCACCATTCTGACTTTACCAACGGGTTCGTCTAACCAAAGAACCCCCTACCTACTACTTCAGTTCCCTCGATCCCGTTGAGAATCGAGCAAGCCAAGCAAAATTCTCGTCCCTCCATATCCATTTCCATAGTATTATCCCGCAACCTTCCTTCCTACTAACTCCTAATCTACTAACCTATTGCCAAAACTGACTTCACCACTGTACTCAGACCATGCCAAAACCCAGATCTATTATTTTCACTCACTCGATTCTACGAAGAATCGAGTGAGCTACCTCTTTTCTTCTCTCGGCCATCACCAACTTCCGCCATCTTTCGCACGGTGAGTTTTTCTACTAACACCCACTTTACTAACTCTTTGCTAACTCTAACACTTCCATCGAGATCGCCTGGCCCAAGGACCTCGGGAACGAATCTTCATTCGCCCGTTCCCATTGAGGAACTGACGTGAAGTGTCTTTTCCCTCGTCGCCATGCTCGTTTTCTTCCCCGCCATTGCTCTCTTTGTTTGAAAGTACCTGGCACGAAATCCAGCCCAGGTTCGTCCCTTCTTTCTTGTTACTGCGTTCACCTCTGCACCCGTCACCTCTCGCTCTTGGTTGCACTTCGCACAGACGGGCGCCCGTCCCCGCAGCACTCCGCTTCTCCCTGCTGCGCATGCACCTGGCACCAGGCCCCGTCCCAGCGCATTCGTTCTCCCCCTCGCTGTGCCCGCTGGCTCGTCTCTCCGCCTCACTCAGCAGTAGCGCTGCGCTCCGCTACTGCACCTACTACTAACGCAGCCTTCACCAAGCAGCAGTCCGACAGCGCTCAGTGCAGTCGGTGTCCCTCCGCATTACGACGACCAGGAAGGCCGAGATCCGATACCCGTGACACCAGACCATCTCGGCAGCACTCGGCGCCGAAGTGCCCGGCCTCTGCCTTGCTGTCTGGCCCAGCCCCCTCCGCTACTCCGCGCATGTACCTGGCGCGGGAACCCATCCGGGTTCCTTCCCTGTTGCCAGCTCCATCCCCGCCAACCCCTTCCAGGCTGAAGCGGCGCCCGCCAATAGCGTGTTCTTTGGCAGTATGAGCTGCGCAGCAGCTCGGGAGCTTCGGCGAAAACCAGCTATTAGCTGGTTTGACTAGCCTTCCGCCCCCCTTTTTTTCCAAGCCCCGCCATGCGACTTGCTGGGTGCTGCTGCATGCCCTCTCCAAGTTCAGCCTGACCCGTTCTCCCCAGGCGAAACTCCCCACCGGCTTAGGTTTGCAATGGGCAAGCCCCACACAGTATGTTGACCATCACGTCGCAGGGGCCAGCCTGTCGCAAGCCTAAGTACGGGTCTGAATGGGCCGGCCCAGGTCCCGGTGGTATTAGCAAATATT
Source organism: Chara braunii (assembly GCA_003427395.1). Taxonomy (NCBI): domain Eukaryota; kingdom Viridiplantae; phylum Streptophyta; class Charophyceae; order Charales; family Characeae; genus Chara; species Chara braunii. The sequence continues at coordinate 2,243,350 of BFEA01000104.1, read as the reverse complement.
CAAATGAGAACTTCGTGGAGGGGTTCCATGCGAACGCTCGAGTGGGACGGCTGGGGCCGCATAGCCAATACTATAGCGGCCTCCCGCATGTCCCCTCATTGGAGGCCTGAGCACAGATGTGGCTTGCCACGGCGCTCCCCGTAATACCATAAAGGAGTAACTTCAACGCAGTCGCGAGAACGGTTTATAATCGCAGTTTTGGGCAATCCTGCGAAGACAACTCACCCCACACGACCCTACCGTCGTCTCGCGTCCTAGAATGGGATGCGACAAAAAAGGGCCGAAACTAGTAAAGCAAAGAAAATAAAGCAAAATTAAATTGAAATAAAGGTAAGGCCCGGGCACCGCGGCGCTGCTGGCACCTCGCCAGTTCCGCGAAACGGGCCCGCCGCCTCGCTTATTAACAAAACAGAGGGGGATAGCCCAGCGGCCCTTACCCCATCGGCTTCCTCCTCGATGCTCCGCTGTTGGTGCTGCGCCGATGCCCACCGACCTCGATCCCGAAACCTCCGTAGTAGTAGTCCGATGCCGTAACCTATAGGGCTAAGCCCAAGCCTAAGACTAATATCCGCGGAGTGCCATATAAGGTGGTACGCGCTACGCTCAGGGCCAGGGAAATTGGCCTGAGCCTCATCTCAGCCTACAACCGTGCGCGAGGTCGCCCGACGTCTGTGCCGACTTACCAAGCTATACCACGGGCGCCACTCGCGCCACAATGTGTGCCAAGACCTACCGCAGTCACACTGTCGCCTTCTCCGCCGCCGTCGAGGTCGTCCTCTGTACGCACGCATACTTATCTCGGTCAAACGTACCAACCGAAAAAAAAGTATCCCCTAAATCCTGGTTTAATCAAGAATAAAAAAATAAAAAATAAAACAAAGTTCAACCGACCGGCGTCCGCGCCGGCTTTATAATCAACGACAAGGAAAGAAATCCCGCGCGCCTTAAACCCTGCGCGCCCACTCAGTCTCTACTTCTAGACCTCATAGCCAACCTATAGTCACCACACTGCCGCAAGTCGCGCGGCCTTCTCGACAATTCCGGTTCAAACTTGTTTTCTGTCACTTGCAAAAACCAGGGCCGATACCCTCGTAAGGGTATTCGCGCCGACAGCTTACCGGACCATATTAAGCGACGTCCCCGTCGCTTCGCAAAATCGAAAAACTATCAGATTACCCAAGATGCTGAGGAAAGAGGAACCAATCCGATTAGCCGACAAACACAGGGTAGAGGCCTCCATCAAACCATGCCTCCACAACTATATGCTGCCAGGTTCTTAACCCGGACCAGGCATTAGGACGCTGACAGCATAAGTTCCAAATACCTTCCCAATCATCCTCTCCCTGGTCCTAGACAACGTTCGGCTTCTCGTTAGGTGTCCCTAGTCCTGGCCAAAATTAGGGACATGGTCCCTAACCGAAACCTTTGAAGCCATTCTCGCCCTCCTTCTTAGAGAATTTCTCGCAACCAAATACACATACGTATATTTGTATACTTAATATTCACTCAGCTCTTTCTGCAGTCTAGTACAGAAAGGCTAGGTCTCCATCTTGGCCCACCATAGCCTGGCTGATCGGACCAGGACTACGGCCCACCGCATTGTTGTTTTAGCGGCAGTACCCTTGTTGGTTACGCAACGATAGGCTTTATCCTGATAAGCATTCAATCAGGATTTCCCAAAAATTCTCAACCTTTACTACCCCCCGAAGTAATTTCCCTGGGGCGCGAAACTCCCCTTAAACTCTTACTCCGTGGTCCCGCAGCCAGGTTGCGCCGGCTAGCAGCCATCCACCGGGGTTACGCTCTAGAGGTGCTAATCTTTATCGCTTAGCTTGGTATTCCTCTACTATGTCGCAGAACTAGCACAAGTGGTTAGACGGAGCGTCGCAAAACCAATTATGGGCCCACTGCGAGATTACGCAGGGGTCTGAAGGCATTTACCAGCTCTCCCGCGAAAGGCATGGCATCCTTCGCACCATCACAAACAAAATCCGCTAGGTCCACAAGGTCGTAACCCCCAACTTGATCAGAGCCAGCAGCCACCCATCCTAAGACGTCTCTCGCCCTGCACTCTGTTGCGACTTTCTCAAACATCTCAAGCAAACGTGGTCCCTTTTCGTCAGACTTTATCAACTCAAACACTGCTTACCATGCCCTTAAATCCACTAACCACCTTTCACATGAAGGAGGTCTCTCTCAATAGGTCTCCCAGCCATCCCTCTCGTCCTAAGACGAGCCATCACCCGACCCTTTTTAATTACCCCCCTTGTCAGAGACGAGTCTCCCAATAAACAACATTTCCTCCTTTCTTAATCTGAAGGGGTCTCACTCATAGAACAACTCATCCATAGAACAACTCAAACTGAGAGGCCTACTTATGGGTCCTCTCCACAACTCAACCACGAACCAACTCAACTGAGGGGCCTGCTTATGGGCCCCCTTTTCGTAACTCAACCGTAAAACATTCGGCATGGTAAGTATTCGAGTCTCAGAGACTCGCAAAACCCCTTAGGATTCTGCACATATCCAGATATCCAAAGAAAGGTAAGGCTAGGAGTTGCCCATATACCAGTCCCGCAACCACCTCCCTAGGTTAGATGGCCTATTTCCCCCACGTTGAGGTTTCTTCCCAAGTCTCTCCTACCTCTCACACCCATACAACCATTCAGGCCTAGACACGGTGCAGGTCTCACATCTCCTTCTCTCAATCAGTAGGCCTAATGGAACAGACCCCTATTTCGCAACAGTGCCCTCAGGGTCACTCCCTGCCCCATGTACTTGAGACATCCCAGTAACATGATGTGGGGCAGACCCAACATTTCCCACCTATACAGTTGTTCCATTGGGGTTCTTCCTGCCTACAACTCGAGCTACCTTACCAGACCATTATTACGAAGATCCCTTCCCTCTGTACGCTGTGCCTACCTACAACAGCTATACGATTGGGATTTCTCGCTTCCATTTACAGTCTGCTTAAACTTCCAGGCCCTTCTTTCACAAACCCTTTCTCTTTACGACTACTTTCACGAGGCCGTGCTCGATGCTGCCTCTCGCCGCAAAGCCTCCTTCCGTGTTCCCCCAGGGATGGTTGGATCGATATGCTCCCCAGCCCTGTCGAAAACACCTCCCTCAATATTTGTCCTTATTGGACCGCTTGCTTCATCGGCCCTTCGTTCTCGTCAAAACTTCATTATGTGCCCTTCCTTGGCACAATGTCTGCAAATGTTTTTTCCCCAACCCGCTTTCTTCCCCCCGGAGCCACCTTTGCCGCCACCGCATTCCCTCTTTCCATGCCCTTCAACCCTGTAACCCTTTTCTGCTTTCCGCTTTTGGCCCCCTCCACCGGCCACGTAGCTTTCCGCCGCTTGTGGTATCGGTGGCTGCAATGGCCCCATACACAAAGGTGGTTGAAACTGGGTTGCAGGAGGCCTAGGTGGCATCATACCCATTTGTGAGCCCAACCAACCGCCTTGTACACAGGGCAGATATGGATTATATATGGGCCTTAGCCCTACTTGGCCGCATATAGCGCATGCCCAATCGGCGGGGGKCTCTCTTGTGCCACTCCGCCCTCCACCTCCTGTGGTGTGGCCCCCACCTGTCGTGAGCATTGTCCCTTTCCGGTACCCTGACCTTCCAGGGCCCGATTCCTCGCCTTCCGCTGAGCCTTCGTCAACTTGGAAGGTTTGGGCTCCCCTTTTTCACCCATCACCCCCTCCTCCTCGCCTCCTTGAAGGGTGCGACCAATTTTTCCCCAACTACCACATACCACTTCTGCCCAATGCTCTTGCCACCACTCATTCCTTTACCTCTCCCGTCCCGCAGCCAAGGGTGCTTCCCCGTTAATGGGGCCCCTCTTCAGATCAGACGCAATAATGGGCAGGGCCATATTAGCCTCCTGCTCCTTCGTTACTTCAATGAATCCCTCGCCTCCGTCCCTTCCCGGGGCGCAGGTTTGTCCCTCCGAGGTTCCCTTGTGGAGGAGTAACTTCTGATGAGCTCCCCTTCTCTCTGCCTCACTTCGCTTAGTCGGCCCACTCGATGCTCCCTCAGAGGCCTTCCTTTTGCCATTCCTGGCCTCTTTCAGTCGTGCTAACCTCTCTTCCAATACCCCTACTTATCTTTGTAGACCACTTAACTCTGCCTACAATGGCGCGCCCGCAACTGGTGGCACAGAGCATTCCCCACATTGGCCTTCTATTCCATCTTCTGGGAATCTTAACTTTAGGGAGCGCTCCAACTCATCCCACGTTTTCGCCTTCTGCTTGAGGGTATACACCTCCTCACTTAATCTTTCGCAGACGAACAAAGGAAACATACACCACATCGCCTTTTTGTCCCACTCCTTCGCGAGGCTAAAGTCTTGAAAGTCCTACAGAAAGCCAGACAAGTTTTTTCCTTGGAACAGCAGGGCACGGAGGTCTAGAGGCATTGACTCTTGCAGTGCCTCGCACAACAACACCTTCATCTGGCACAAATTCCTCCAAAGCAGGATCTTGGCGAAGCCGCTTTCTCCTGCCACGATGCTGATGGCTGTCTGATACGCAAAGCGAGCAATAGATCATCAAACCGAGATTTAAGTCAGCTCAGGCGGACAAAGGCAAACTGCTAATACTTAAATCACGATATCTACCCTCTTACTCATGCAATCAGGCTTCAACCTCTAGTCACCCTGATGCTCACCTTTATAACTACGGTAATGGGTAGAGGGACGACCACAGCCAAGTCAAAAGAAGTGCATTTAGTAGGAAGAGAAGGCATTCCCTATCGGCCTACTGCTGCCCGAATCTTCTCCCAATCTACATTCCCCTCATTCGGGTCATGAGAAGAGGCGTATACGTCCACTGTATTGGCCGTGTTCCTGAGCCACTGACTAAGGGGCAAGAAGCTCGGGTCTAGATATAGACCATATATCAATTCACATGTGTATCGCCCATACTCCCAATCTCGCGCCCTCAGAGCAGCTTCAGTCGCCGCTTCTACTCTCGCCTGCCCACCAAAACTCTTCTCTATCAGAAATTTAGGCAGGATTACTCGTAGCGGGGCAGATGAAAGTCCGTATTCCCCAGCGCGCTTGACCTTCACATGGGTTAGTACTTGCTCCTCCCCGCCACAGGACACTTCCCTCGCCCGCTTTGTTGCAGCTGCCTCTGCTACCCTACGAGGCCTAGCAAGCAGGCTTTCGTGCCCAAGCACCAACTCTATCTCATGCTCGATCCAGAAGGTGGCTGAGGCGTACAGGGTCACCCTTACAATTGCGCTTTCCCGCTCATCATCAAATCCAAACTCGATCCAGACGAAGATGTTTGTGCCCATCGACATGCCCCACCATGAAGAGGTGTACCCTCCTGCTCTGACCCGCCTAGGTAAGGACACCTCGAGCCCTCCCTATCTCTCAATTGGCCCAAGCATACGCGGGTCTTCCCGTGCATGAGGCATCCTGAGTTGCCTTTGCTTTGTCTGGGTTCTGCCCATCATCGACAAACGTCCAACATGCGCCTTCCATTACCATGATGACAATCGCATTCTACAACCTCAACTGCTAAAGCCTTAGCCTCAAGTAATATTTCACTAAGTTCATCCTTTCCAGTATTCATGTACATCGAACTTAGAAAAACTTGTAGTGATAATATACCATAATAATTGTTAATTCGCAGATATCAAAAATATTTTATAATAATAACTCTTGGAAAATGATATATCACCTTTTAGTAATTGACAAAAAATAATATTCGTAAAAATCAAATGCATCATACTTAGGCTAGTCAATCATCAGAACCATATAGAACTTCCTCATAATGATTGTCTATATCAGCAGGCATATCATATGATAGACATGTCATGATTAAAGATGAAATTGCCAACCAATAGCATTTTTAGACATAATAATAGCAAGAATATCACACTTTTACTCCCCAGCTTTGACAGAAGTATACTGTGGCAAGGGGCAGCGTAATCCTTTTTAGAATGGATAGCATCTCAAACCCCTGAGCCCCGCTCCAGGATTAAGCCTCACTGCTGCTCCCTCCGATTCCAGCATTCGTTCCTTGCAGACCTTTGTCGACAAGGTAAACCACCTCACCATACACGCTTCGGGGTGGGGCAGCCCCGTCCTGTGTTGGTGAACCTACTTGTCACAAGGAAAGTTAGGGATTCACCCCCTACTTTCCTGCGGCACGTAGTAGCTGCTTCCCTCATAGACCAAAGTTTACAAGGCTTAAACACCTTCCTCCTATTCAGTAGTAGTGTAGTTATTTTTTCCCAAAAGATACAACAACATCACCCCACTATGGACCAGGAACATAGTTTCGGCGTGGGTCTCACTACTACCTAAAAGACAAGGTTATAACTTCTTCAAAGCCATCTCTTAGGGGAACAATAACATAGGACTGCAACCTTCCTTAGGGTAGACCTTACACATCGACCACTCCCTTAGAAGTATTTATCTCAAGAGACCGTCACTCCATTTACCTCTGAATCCGCATCAGACGTGGATTCTGCGTAATGATTTTACTGTCTTTTGAAGAGCAACTCAAACACACAGACTTCAATAGGCAGTCGATAAGCCAACAATCGGGTTTGAGACACTTGTACAAATTTTTACAATCTGGTATGCTCAAACATATACCTCAAATACGTAACTCATACAAAAAAAATATTCCTCACAGGAATGATCATTCAGATCTCATTATAATCAAGCACATAATCTCACATACTTAGACATTTAGACAACTTACTTTGGATAAGATCTGGCATGTACGACGGGTCCAATATATATATATACTCATAAAAAAAATGCCCTCAAAAAAATAGTCTCAAGTCCTGAGTCTTGACTACATAAATTCAAGTGGTTGGTCGAATCATGGAAAGGTTCAAGCGGAGGTCTAGCGCCAACTACATGTCGTTACCCTATCAAATGTAAGAGAAGCAGACCTTCACTTGTTACCTCGCTTGCCCCCCTAGGATCAGATATCCCTTTCGAGAATAAGGTGATATACATGCCTACTTCGTCCCATAGTCACCTTCAGTAAGGTCACAATGCGGCATCTCCTGCGCCTATATGTCGTCTCACACGTCCAGTTCAAGCCTATCACATGGGGCAGACCTCATACCTTCATGACTTATATAACTCAAACGGCCGCTAAGAACCCAGACTCAAAGATCTTAATCCATATTCATAAATCCTTCGGTCCCCTTAGCCTAACTCCCCGCGAAGTCCTCTAACGACTTCCCCTATAGTAGGTATCTTTGCTCATCCTCGGCCTCACTCTAAGCCCAGAGTATCCCATCGCTCTTTTGGCCACTCTAACAACTCCTTTAGCCATAATGGGGACCTTACGAGGCTAACTCCCACAACAAACATGCCCAACCACGTTGGCATCACCTCATCTCGCCTCATCCATATTAGCCACACGAGGCATTATCCAAACCCGTCAGCACTAAGGGCCAGAAAAGACACCAATTTCAACTATCATCATACTAGTTGCAGTACTTTAGCGCATAATCAGAACACTTATCACTTTTCGAAACATCCTTACTTCATCGAGCAACGTCAACTCACATAGTCACTCTCACTCGCTCCCTATCCAATACCATCAATCGATTAATCCGTAGACGCTCGATCAACCTTCTTACTTTGCCTATTTTCTCGCAATCCAGTACCCGGATGTTGTTCCACCAGGGACAACGGTAGGCAACCGTTATCCCCGGCAATGGCGCCACCTGTCAGGCGCATCGGTCCGGCACCGCACGTGGCAGCGCGGTACCCTCTCGGCCGCGTCACGCAAGAGTTGGACCAACCTCGTCCCAGACACACAAATTGAGCTTCCTTAGACCGCTCCGGCCGAGTGCGCCAGCCATACTTCTTGCGAGCCCCTACGACAGGATAGGGCCTACGAGAGGCACAACTTACCTCCACCTTACGGGAGTTGTCACCTCCCTTCGGTGGGTATATCCCCGCCGAGCTACCAGTCCACAGTACGAAAGCTAATCAGTTGCAATCGCAGAGGTGGACTAGCCGAGGGCGTTTCTCGTTCGCTGTAGCATTGGGGGTACGTGCGGTAATACGCCTATCGGACCCACACGCGAACCGATTACTTGGGGGGGCTGAGGTCCCAAGCGCGGTCCGTCATTGATCGACTAGGACGCATCCCACACACCACGCGCACACCACTTTACGAACACAATAATAAAATACACACACACACACACACACATCGAAACAACATAATACAATCAAAGCGACAACACTCCTAACCCCTCGATAACCAACCCATAACTTTCTGATGCAGAAATCGGATAGGCGTCGCGCGCGAGACTTAGTATAAAACTGCGCGGACGCGGGGCCAACTCATATCGACTCGCAATGCAGGCGTACGCAAGCAGTCGCAATGATGGCGTACTATATAGTACCCATGCTCATGCGGTCCTCGCTAATCACGAGGGTCGCATTCGACACTCAAGTGTCGGCTGACACGCGCCTTGAGGGTTAATCTCTCGACGCTGGACAACCGCCAAGCGCGATTGAAGACCACACACCCTTTTCTGCACTATGATCAGAGTGGGGCAAAATAGGCTTTGCACGGGGGCAAATTTCTTCCCTGCTAAGTCTAGGGCTTAGGGTGTCCTGGACAAGGACCTTGAATCCCAGCCCAGGACCAACGCCCGACCATAAAAATCTCTAAGAAGCAAAGGATAAAATGAGATTTTCCTTTTTTCTTAAATCATAACTTAGTTAACCCTTACGCACGATTTCAATAAGTCGCGCACACACCCAAAGCACATATAAATATATATATAAGGCTTATTTATGTAGGACGATCACTTCTCACAGTCACAGTGAGACTCCTCTCAGCCATATATGTATGTAATCGCAGACAGTCACATCCAGAAGCCGAACCACAACCATACCTGCAACCACATCAAAGATTCATCCAGGAGTCCACGCACTACACGAGGTCAACTTCAACCATTCCTTGCACTCATACCCCTCCCTTTAGCCATACAAGCCTCACTCGTACAACTCTTAAATAAATACTCAGTACTTTTGTTGGATGGTCATTCAATAAAGTCCGGGTAAAAACACAACAAAACAATTCAAATCTCAAGTCTAAAGCCTTTAGGTTGAGTGGAAGGAGTGAATTGGAGTTGAATCGTAAACCGACGAATCGGCAACCGACCTGTTATCAGAGATAACAGAAGATGGTCCTCGTAAGATCAAGCTGAAACTAGTCAAAGTCTTGAATCAGAGTGTCCAAGAAAGGTCTGTACCATAAGACAGGTCAATGCCCAAGCTAAATCATCAGCATATGGGGGATGAACCTCCATAGCACATCTTCACTCAAGTTATCTGCCAACTAAGTCGAAGCCTACCTCTGAGATAGTGCCCAAAGCAAAGGTAGACTAATGGAAGAATCTCCCCTATACTGGGTGGATCGCCAGAATCGTCACCTGTCAAAATATAATCTATCTCCGCTAAATTAGGAAAATTTCGGCAGCGCTTCCCGTAGGAAAAGTGTCTTTTCAAAATTTATATCAGCCCAAATATGAAACCAAAAATAGTCTTTGACTTTCCAAAGTCCAATTTTGTCTAACTCCCTGAATTAGCAAAACTTTGGGCATCACTCCCTTTAGAAAATGAGACTTCCTATATTTTTACTAAGCCATTTATGAAATTTAGACAAGTTGAATTTTTTGAAACGTCAAGAATTGACTAACTCCCTTGATTTGTAGAAATTTCGGCAGCGCTTCCCGTAGAGAAAGTAGCTTATCAAAATTTATACAAAGCCAAGTATAACAAAAGATCCAAGAAACTGCGAGAATAAGTAAAAAAAAACTTAGCTCAGAAAATGCAGGAATCGAAACTAACTCCTATCGCTCTAGCACTTGGCGAGCAACTACAG
>BFEA01000104.1:2179561-2190596 GCA_003427395.1 Chara braunii | reverse complement strand
TTTTTTTTTGGAAATGTCGTTTTGGCCAAGCTTCTGTTACGTACACTGCCGATTCAAGCGGCACGTCTTCGAAAGTTGAATTCCTACTGAATCTTTAAAACCAGGCGCGATCAGTAAGTTTGGAGTTAAAATCGTGATTAGCTAAACCCAAATTGGTGGAGCGCAGAGCCTAGGATACCAAGGTATGGGCAGAGGGCTTTCTCGATCTAGATTCCAAGGCGAGATGAAAGACAGACCAATCAGTCATACAAGTGATGGTTAAGAATGGACAGCTTCCTTCGTTCCTACCTCATCTTCATCGCTCCCCCTCCTTTTTTTTTTTTTTTTTTTTTAAGGTGCAGGTGCTATTTGGAAAGGCAGGCCAAACAGGAGCCACCGAAAGCTTCTCTTACTCCTCCTGGGCGAGGTAGGCTAAAGTTCATAAGGCCGTTTAGAGGAAGAACCATCATCGTGAAACTGGTGGTCCCTGCGATAAAATCATTTGCTAAAAAAAAAAAAACAGCGAGATCTGCTGAAAAGTAAACAGTTGAAGGTTAGCCTTTTTTTTTTTTTTTTTTTTTTTTTTTTTTTTGCAAATCGGGGGCAACAACTTGGCACGTTCAATAATTAGCTAGCTGGTAGATAACTGAGCTGCTGGATCTGAAGAAAACAGAGCACAATCAGGAGTACACAAAACCTTCTCTTTCGAACTGAGGATCATATAGCTGAAGATTTTAAAGGTGAGCCTAGTCGGGTCTAGGTAATAGGTTTATTTTTTTTTATTTTTTAGAAGACCATAGTTTCAAGGGAAGTTGAAGTGCAAATAATGTGAGCAAGGCAGGTATTATCCTTTACTAGAGTGACGAGAGTAATACTAGTAGAGCAACGGAAGCAGGCGGTTTTCAGAAAGTAAATCTAGCCTCGTCTAATGACTGAATATTAACCAATCGTAGTAACAACAGCCTGGTGAGGTCTAGCCCCAAACTGAGTGTTCTAAAGGAAAGAAAATAACGACAAATTGAAAAGGTGCAAGGTTTAGGCAAATGGTAAACTGATACTCGAATAGTTTTCGGACCATAAAAAGGAGGACCAATCAGAAGCACCGTGAAAGGTCCTTCTGCAATCAGACTCGACTTATTCACACTTTACATGCACGTGAACAGCAGAATAGCAAACTGGCGCCATGCGCCCACACGGAACTCAGAGATATGGCTTCCAAGTAACAGTTCGCTTCCACTGGCTATGGCGACTGTGCGCCTCACACAAACTCACTGTTCACACTCTGGATCACCCTGGATGTCCCACACGCGATACTCAGTATACACACGCAGTACACACACTCTTCCCCTATACTACAGCTATGGCGGCTATGGCCGCCGCTACCCTACTGCTATGGCTACAGTGCGTCACTCTCGCCCACTTCGTCTTCGGGCCTTCTGCAGACCTCCTCGCACAAGCTGCTGAGGCAGCGCTTCCGCATGGCTTCCGCAGGAATGAATGAATGGCTGGACGCAGCCTCTTGATTTCTACTTCTGTGCTGCGTTGGTCTGCCCTGTGTCCCTTGGCCCCTGGTGCACACAATCCCAGACGGTACTTGCTGGACAGGACCGGACTGCCTAACTGGGACTGTTGACACAGCGAGGTGGCCTTCCACCAGTTGACCACTTGCCTCTGTTCAACGCAGGCTCACTCCGAAAGGCCACTTCTAGAACCCTCTAACTTGGCCTTTCGGTACTGTAGCAGCTACGACTTTGCCCCTTCAGGTAAGTAGCAGCTACGACCTTGACCCTTCAGACATCCTACAACTACGATTTCGGAACTGTCTAGACTCCTACCCTACAGGTCTACAGTTCGATTCCCTTCTACCCTGTGACCTACGAAAATCTACCTACCACTGGCGGTCCTACAGGTCGCAGGTTCAAATCTATGGGTTGACACTGGTACTGTACACAGGTAAAACGGGGAACTAGGGATCGAGCCCTGGGATCTACATTCGCTACTGCGAACTGGTGAATACCGTTTCACTCCCGCCGGCCTAAATTCGAGGTCCTCCGAGAAAATTTCAGTCCAAGGCAGGACCTTTACCTCGCTGTTGTCTCTCGTAGGCCCGGACTATATCGGGAGCTGTCTTTAGAAGTTCAGATCTTGTTAACCAGCGGTCGTCTTCCGGTTCTTGGTAACTAAAATGAACCTTATACTGTTTCTGCGGACGACCCCTACCTCCAGTTCTGAAGACATCCTCAGCCACTATACCATCGATGTCATATCTCCCATCCATATCCGGTGGGATCATTGATCTACGGGATGGAAACGGATCACTTGTCTGACAAGCATATAACTTCGATGTGTGGAAAACTGGGTAAGTGTGGAGGTGTGCTGGAAGTTCTATGGTATATGACTGTCCATCTTCGCCGCCCTTGACTTCTAGAACGGGCCACGGTCCTCTATATGTGGGCAGTAACTTCTGCGAGATGTTCTCCTCAGGTGTAAACTCCTAGAACTGACCCAGACTAAGTCGCCTACTTGAAACGGTGAGGGGCGACGATGTTTGTTCGCTTGCTCTATCATCCTATGCTGGGCTTTCCTATGGTTCTCTACAATAGTAGCCAGTTCTTTCTCGTGCTGTACAACAAACTCCCTGGTCCCGGGCGGTAATCTGTGAATCTGATCCCGGTTGAGTCCTTCAAACGGTCTGCGCGGTCTAAAGGACTTGTGCAGTTCGTTGGGAGTGCGGCAGGTGGATAAATGCACGCTGTTATTATACGCACTAGCTACTTTAGGCAACATCTCGTCCCAGTTAATTTGATCTGGCCTAATGTACATACGCAGAACTTGCTGGAGGATCTTGTTCATTTGCTCTGTCTGACCGTTAGTCTCTGGATGACGACCGGACGGCATCAACAACTTAGATCCATATACTCCAATGAGTTCTTGCCCGTTCTGGCTAGTAAAGCGACTATCTCTATCGCTAACTATAGACAGTGGGATTCCATTCTCACTCACCCAACAGTCAAAAAATCTCAGTATGACTAAATCAGTACGTGCCTTTGAAGGCAAAGGAACAAAAACTGCGTACTTACTAAAACGGTCAACTATGACCATGACTTGGCTCTTGCCATGCCTACTCTTGACTTGAGTGTCCATGAAATCTATGGACACTGAGTGTCCAGGCTGATCCGGAATGGGCAAGGGTCTGAGAAGACCTAGCGGGGCGCGCGTAGAACTCTTGTTGCGCTGACAAACCTTACAACTGCGAACATACTCCACACAGTCATTCTTCATCCCTGACCAGGTATATGCGCGCATTAGATTGGCTAAAGTCTTTTGCCAACCGAAATGACCCTCTGTGTCGTGGCATTCCCCCAAAATCAAACTACGGATCTCTTCGCTATTGGGGATGCACAGTCGGTCAAAAACATTAGTCTTCTAAAAAAGCAACCCCTCAGTAGTGCGGTAGTTCGGTTCAGTCTCTGGGGCCTCCTTGACCTTCTTGAGGAGGTCACTGTAGATAGGGTCCTGCGCGTAGGCTTCTCTAACCTTCTGCTGCAGATCCTTCCCTATATCGAGGTAATGTACTATTGCCCCAAAGTAATCAGCTCTTTTACTCAGAGCATCCGCGACTGCGTTGTACTTCCCTTTGACAGGCTTGAGCTCGAAGTCGTACTGATCTATCTCTGCGGCCCACCTAGTAAGCTTAGGTGTCATCTTGGCCTGCGTCTTTAACCATCGTAACGTTTCATGGTCGGAATAGACTTTGAAGTGCCTCCCAAGCAAGTAGTGCTTCCAGTGGTCTAAAGCTTGCCTGAGAGCGTAGAGTTCTCTCTCATAGGTAGATGTCGCGACCTTCTCTGAAGGCATTCTGGCGGACATGAACTCTACGGGTCTATACCCATTACCATCGTCTTGCTGTAACACTGCGCCTATGCCGTATTGACTCGCATCGGTCGTGACGACAAAGGGCAAGGACGGATCGGCGACTTTAAGGACCGGATACTCTATCAATGCCTGCTTTAACTTCTTCATGGCAGACGTGCAGTCCTTATCCCACTTTCAGATGGTCTCTTTCCTCAACAATCTGCGAAGGGGCGTGTTGATGGTAGAGAAGTTCCTCACGAACTTCCGGTAGTAATTAGCTAAGCCCAGGAACGAGCGCAACTCTGTCAGCGTACGTGGCGTGGGCCAATCTCTAATCGCTGCGATCTTGCTATCCTCTGGCTTAACGTCGTCTCTGTCTAAGACGTGGCCTAAGTACAAAACTTGGGTTTTCGCCCAATCGCACTTCATTGCATTGATCTTGAAGTTAGCTTCCCTCAGCTTCTCCAAGACCTGCCTGAGATGACCCTGATGCTCCTTGAGGGTCCTGCTAAACACTAGAATGTCATCTAGGTAAACTACAACAAATCTGTCTAACCACGGCCTAAACAAATTGTTCATACAGCGCTGGAATGTAGCTGGCGCATTGGTTAGTCCAAAGGGCATTACTATGAACTCGTAGTGCCCATATCTAGTCCGGAAGGCTGTCTTATACTGATCATCAGGATGCACTTCTATGTGATGACATCCGGACTTCAAATCTATCTTGGAAAAATACTTCGCCCCCTGCACTCGATCTAAGAGATCGTCTATCCTAGGCAGTGGCTCAGCATTCTTTACTGTAATAGCATTCAGACCCCTATAGTCTATGCACATCCTCAGCTCTCCCTCTTTCTTAGGAACAAAGAGAACAGGCGCTCCAAAAGGAGACGAACTGGGCCTAATCCAACCCTTCTCGAGGAGCTCGTCTAATTGCTTGCGAAGCTCCTCTAACTCCCGTGGTGACATCCTATACACAACGCCCTTAGGAGTTCTACTGCCAGGCTCTATCTCAATGCGGTGCTGGATGGGCTGCGGTATTACTCCTGTCGGCGGCTCAGTCAAGTCCTTGAACTCTTCCAGCAGCTTGGCAATCGCAGGGTCCATCGACTTTTCTTCCGTAGGCTCAGTCATCGGCCTAACATAGGCGACAAAAACCTGTTCCTCCAGTTTCTCCTTTTTCACTAATCTGGCGAATGCAGGCGCACTAAGGCAGCAATGTGCCAAGGGATTCTCTACTCCGGACACATGGAACAGGCGGGCAGTCTTAGCCTCGCCTGAAGAACTAGGGAGCCTACACTCGTGCTCCTTCAAATGGAGCGTGGCCCCGACTGCCTCTCCCCAATCCATTCCTAGAACAATATAAAATGGGAGGCTATCTTCTACGAGAAGAGTCAGGGAGTGGAGGGTCTTTTCCACTTTCCCATCTTTCTCTAGGCGGAAATACGCCTTGACTTCCTCTACGTAATCCTCTACAACCATGGTACGATTGTCTGCGAGGATACTAACTATGGGGTCTGTCAATTTCTGGACTTTAAGTCGCAGCCTCAACTTCTGCAGCGCTTTCTTACTAATATAGCTGCGGGTGGCCCCTGAGTCTACTAGGGCCCCTACTCTACCTCTAAAAATCTTTGTATCTAGTAAGATCAGCTGCCCTTTATTCTCCCTCTTCATCTTGGCCCAGGCGGGCCTCCTCTCCTTCAACTCTTCGGCTACGCTTGTGAGGGAGGTGTCTAGAGAGACCCTAATACAAGCGGTCTCCGGGCAGCTATCTAGACACCGGCCTGCAACCTCTGCCATAGGCACATGTGGTGTGGGAGTCTCCTGCCGGCTAGCGCTATGTTCCCCACATGGCCTAATGGTAGGGGCAGTTGCTACCCCTATCGGCGGTTGCCTTTTGGCCCTTGGGCAGCCGTTCGGGTCTCGCGATACTTAGGACAATATTTAATGATATGGCCCGGGTTACCGCAAAAAATGCACTGGCCCCGGTCCAATCGTTGTTGCCATAAAGTTTGGTCCAGACCCAAAGTTTCCCAAGGCCTACCCTGTGGTAGCCCCGGGTGCCATCCTCCTACCCTATAGGGAGACCTATTCCTAGGACGGTTTTGCGGGGGACCTTGACCCCTGCCTCCCGCTTGGCGGTTTCCTCCTCTACCGCCAGCCCCCTGATCGCCCTGAAACCGGCTCCCTGAGGCCCGGCCCCCTTGGCCCTGGCCTCGTCCTCCTTGCAACCTCCCTCCAGCCGCGACAGCAGCGTAAGTCCTCCCCTGGCCCACACCGCTGTCCTCTTCCTCTAACCCCCACTCGATCTGTTCGTAGGGGATCTCATCTACACTACCCTCATCTAAGGTCAGGACAAGGCTGTCCTGGTCTTTACCTGCCCAGAAATAGTGCGGCCCTTCCATTGCTTTCCCTTATCCAAATCTTTGTGCCAGAAGGTGGAAATTGACATAGACTTGGCCTCAAAGGCCACCACTTCACGACTAAGAGAATTGTACGTAGTGGCAAGGTCTTCGCTTTTTGCGAAGAAATGCCCTCGAAGGGCTTCGGGTATAGCCCGATAGAAGATGCTGACCAACTGGGTGTCCGTAACCCCGTGGACAGGGACAGCCGCAAACTCATCCATTGTACTCTTAAGGGCCCTGACACTTTTCCACTAACGAGAGTGGATCGTCTGCAGCCTATCTGAGGCTTTAACGCTGCGGGCGACATCAACGAATCTCCCACGCAACAACTTAAGGAATTCAGTGAGGGACGTGAACGAGGAGTACACAACGGGATCGTCACTACAGTTGGCAGCGCGAACTAGGGATCTTGCAAAACTGGCGGCCTCATCTCTCAGCGTGTGGATCGCAATTAGAACCTGCTGATCCGGGGAGACCTGTTGCAAGTGCACATAGGTCTTAACGTTGGCTTCCCAGTTGTCAAAGTTCTCTTCCCTTTTCCCACTGTAAGAATCAGGGAATTTGACCTTGACCGGTTCCCGGCGAGGAGGACGTGCTTCCTCCTCCTTGGGGGTTGCCGCCTTGACGCCCTCAATGGCGCCAACGCAAAACCGCTCAGTCTTGTCGAGGCGGTGGCCCACCTCAGTGCCTATAGCGCCTACCAACTCTCGAGCAAAGTCTCGGAATCCCAACTTTATTGAACGCACAACTATGTGTTGACTCCGACTAAAGTCATATTGCTCCGCCTGAATTCGTGCCAGGCGTGCAACATTTCGAGCTATGACTCGCATTTGGGCTGGGAGTTCAGTCTAGGCGGCTAGTTGCTCTTCTATGTTTTTTACCTCCTCTAATTCTTCCGCCGCCTCCGCTGCCGCGTCCACTCTTCTCTTCTTCTCCCTCATCACTGCCAACCTCCATTCCATTCTCTTCTCATCTTCCATTGCCTGCCGCTTTACAACATCTTTTTCTGCTTCCCAAGCTCTCATAGCGGCTTCCTGATCGTCCTTAGGGATATACATCGCCACTTCTTCTTCTTCGCCCAGGGATRAGTTGGYGACCCACTCTGAGATCYGCTTCTCCATCTCCTCATCCCTATTGCCACTGTACTGACCCTTCTTCCTCTGCAGTGGCATTTCATCTTCTTCCTCCTCTTCCACCTCTTTCAACTTCTCTTCCTCTTCTTTCTGTATCCTCTCCTTCTCTCTGACCATCTCTTCTTCTATCTTCTTCAATTTGGCCGCCTGCTCCTCCTTCAAGGCCTTCTTCTTGGCCTCCTTCTTCTCCTTCCTCTCCTGCAAGATGGCGGCCATCTTCTCCTCCTCCTTCGTGTATGGCTTGGTGGAGGCACCACCCCGGGTATCTACTCTACACGTGAAGGTGTGCCAGAACCCCAGAGGAAAGAGGAGACGCCAGAGGGTCCCCCAGAGGGAGAACCCAACGAGCAACCCATACATCGGATAGTCGTCCATCGTGGTGTTAGGTGCACGACAACGTCCCACTCCTCACCACTTAGACCTACCCGAACACACTAACCTACTGTCTGACTCTCTAAGATCCACTACTCACAACTACTCTTAAGGATGTCACTACTGAACTAACAGTTGATCAGGAGGCATTTAAGGAGATCCCCCAAACTCCGCAAGAATTCTTTAACGTCGCAGTCAGGACGACGTGATCAGCGTAGTTCTTCCTGGCGATTTCAGCCCACAACTTAGCCGTTCCGGCCTACTGTGCCACACCGAGCAGCCCGCCGGTCTGTACCGGTCCTTGGAGGGGTTCGTATCCCTCGGGACAGTCGAGTCGTCAGACACAGATCATCAGCCTTACTAGGTCCGGTAGGGGAGTGGTTCAACCAGGCCTCAACACTTAAAGACGGCCTTCGTTTCAGCCTACAGCTCGGAGTTCAGACCCTCTACACTGAACTCAGTAGACCTGCCGGACAGTACCGGTCATTGGTCTAGACGAGTTGTTTAACGAGCGCTCGCCGCTCATGCCCAGGTCTCCAGATGCCAGAGTAGAGCTTAGTCCTACTAAGTCCCGTGCAGGTTTGGCAGCAAGGCCCTATCCTTCATCCACAGAGTCCTAACACCTAGGACAGAAGAGACTCAATGCAGAAAGGAAAGACAGACAGACTCAAACTCAGCAAGTACCGTAGGGTGAGTGCACATCCACAGGGTAAGGGGATAGGCTAAGGGCTCAGCGAGATATCACCAGCTCTAGCTTGGTCAAAATCTTGGTCAGCAGCTCCGGTCAACGCCTTGGTCAACACCGAGTCAACGCGGGCAACCCCCAGTCAACGCTTGGTCAACACCCTCGGTCAATGCCTGGTCAACCCTTGGTCAACCCTCTGGTCAACGCTCTGGTCAACGCCGGGTCAACCCTTCACCTCGGCTATGGCTGCCGGCACCATCACCTTCGTCACCCTCGCCGCTTACTTCCCTTTCCTTCACTCTTCTTCTTCTTCACTTTCTCTGTGTATGTATATATATATATATATATTTTTTGTGTTCACCCCGGGCTATGTCTGTCTTTTTCTCCAAAGTCCTCCTTTCAAACCTCTCTTTCTCTCTCTCCTTAGTCCCTCCTTCTCTGTCCTCCCTGTCTTTCTCCTTCGGTGCCCTGTGATGAAGCTCTGCGGCTATGGTCGCTATCTTCCTCCTCCGTCGGACAGCGCAGCTCGCCTCACAGGTAAGTGACAACCAATCTTGGATCACTCATCTCTCTCTCTCTCTCTCTCTCTCTCTCTCTCTCTCTCTCTCTCGATCTGCTTCTTCGTCGTGGTCCTCTTGATGCAGGTGCGCGGCGGCTTCTTCCACCTCGAGGTCCACTATGGCGGACTACCTTCTCCAGCGGCCACTTCAGCTATGGCGCATCGGCCCTGCACACGACTGCGCGCGCGGAACAGCGGGTACCAGCTCCGATACCAGTGCAATCAGACCCGACTTATTCACACTTTACATGCACGTGAACAGCAGAATAGCAAACTGGCGCCATGCGCCCACACAGAACGCAGAGATATGGCTTCCAAGTAACAGTTCGCTTCCACTGGCTATGGCGACTGTGCGCCTCACACAAACTCACTGTTCACACTCTGGATCACCCTGGATGTCCCACACGCGATACTCAGTATACACACGCAGTACACACACTCTTCCCCTATACTACAGCTATGGCGGCTATGGCCCCCGCTACCCTACTGCTATGGCTACAGTGCGTCACTCTCGCCCACTTCGTCTTCGGGCCTTCTGCAGACCTCCTCGCACAAGCTGCTGAGGCAGCGCTTCCGCATGGCTTCCGCAGGAATGAATGAATGGCTGGACGCAGCCTCTTGATTTATACTTCTTTGCTGCGTTGGTCTGCCCTGTGTCCCTTGGCCCCTGGTGCACACAGTCCCAGATGGTACTTGCGGGACAGGACCGGACTGCCTAACTGGGACTGTTGACTCAGCGAGGTGGCCTTCCACCACTTGACCACTTGCCTCTGTTCAACGCAGGCTCACTCCGAAAGGCCACTTCTAGAACCCTCTAACTTGGCCTTTCGGTACTGTAGCAGCTACGACTTTGCCCCTTCAGGTAAGTAGCAGCTACGACCTTGACCCTTCAGACATCCTACAACTACAATTTCGGAACTGTCTAGACTCCTACCCTACAGGTCTACAGTTCGATTCCCTTCTACCCTGTGACCTACGAAAATCTACCTACCACTGGCGGTCCTACAGGTCGCAGGTTCAAATCTACGGGTTGACACTGGTACTGTACACAGGTAAAACTGGGAACTAGGGATCGAGCCCTGGGATCTACATTCGCTACTGCGAACTGGTGAATACCGTTTCACTTCACACTACTCACGGAAGTTACGAGCGAGGTGGCCCGTAGAAGTGCACGAGGCGGTCTAGTAGAGAAAACTTCAATCGTGAAATGGCTGATTCATGAGATAAAATCACTTGCATTATGATGAGTATAGATATCGAGGTCAAATGGAAAGCAATCGGAGTGGACGCAAGATCGTGCACGACAGCTGGGCATATTGAGTTTTAGCTAGCCGGTAGAAATTGAGCTGCTGAAGTTGAAACGGAACAAAAGCACAATCAGGAAGTACACTAGACCTTTTTTTCAGAACTCGGAGTCATAAGCCTTATAATCTGAAGAGTTTAACAGTGAGCCTAAACTGGTCTAGGTGATGTTCTTTTTTTTTTTTTTTTTAAAGACCTCTAGCTTCAAAGTAAGTTGAAGTGCGAAAGAAAACAAAACGATTCGAGCGAGGCAGCTATTATCCTCTACTACAGTGAGGAGAGTGATACTAATAAGGAAAGCAAGTGACTCGCAAAAGGTAAGTCTAGCCAAGTCTAAGGACTGCATAACCGATTTGCAGTAGCGGCAGCCGGGTGAGATATAGCTTCTAACTAAGTGCTATGAAAGAAAGAAGAGGGGGGGGGGGGGGGGGGGGGGGGGGGGGCGGAAATCAGCAGAAACAACAGGAAAGCTCCTCTTCACTACTCTGGAGGTTACGACCAAGGTAGGTCAGAAGAAGTAAAGCAAAATCGGGGGCGAAAGCTGGACACATTCGGTTTTAGCTAGCCGGTAGATAACGGAGCTGCCAGATTTGGGAAAGCAAAAGCACACGAGGATCCTTCTCTTCAGGACTTCGAGAATCAAGCTCATAACAATCTGAAGAGTTCAATCGCTGAGCCAAATCAGGTCTAGGTGTTTGATAATGGCTTTAGCAAGCCCTCTTTCTTTCTCTTCGGCTTTTTTTTTTTT
>BFEA01000104.1:2105581-2128729 GCA_003427395.1 Chara braunii | reverse complement strand
TCTCTTCGTGAAATTCAAATGTAACACATGTGCGTATTGTTCGAATAGAACGCATATAGGTTATATTCGAAGTGCCCTTGTATTCGAAGAAAAGGGTTTTCCCAAAACCCGTTTTTTTGGAAAACTTGAAACGCATATGCGTTTTGTTCGGGCGGAAACGGTAGTCCCAACGGGTTGGCATGGTGACCGTGACCCGAGTGCTTCGTCCAGGGCCCAACGCTCGTCTCCCACCAGCTTACTCCCCAGGAAGAATGTCGACTCTCAAGGTTGAGCGCTCGCAACACGTCACAGTGAGAGGACTCTCAAGACAGAACTCGCTTTCTCACGGTAAGAAGTAACGAAGAGGGTAGATAAGGTGAGGAGCAACATACCTCTCAATGTTGCCCCCAACCACAGATTTATCACCAGTAACCTGATGTGCATTTATGACGACCAGTCCATGCCTCGGCACAACCCACAATGCGATGCAGTTCCGCCTCGGCGTAAATGCCACATCAGCGAGCTCTCATCATCTAGTGTGTACCCCTATGTCACCACATAGCCTTCCTGGCCCACCCAGATGACACTGGGCCGCCTATACAACACAACGCACAAGTGTTCTCCCCACCATTTCCAGCAAAGCACCAAGCAGTTATTGCAAAAGGAGCCAGCGGAGCTGCTCGAAATAGCTCCGATACCAAATTGCAAGGAAAATGAACGATAGCAAAATGACAGAATTCCAGAATGCAAAATCACATTGAAAGCCAGAGAGTCTAACGCTGTCAAGAAAGCAGATATGCATTGATATTCACCAATGAAGAACCAAAGCACCGGATCCAAATGTCATTGAGAGCATACTCTCGCCACCACCAACAACGCGAGGCAGCTGCGAGAGTGGCTGCCTTTGCGGAGGCTGAGCCGACAGACTCTGTTCCAGGACCTTCTAATGCCCTTCCGATGCATGTCCCGCTCGCTGGCTGCAGTAAAAAAGGAGGCGGTAGCGAACACCAAGGCCTCTTGGAATGGGGGCTTATCACTTGAACTGACATCATGTTCAATAAGCTCAAGGAGGAGGTCGAAGAGTTGATCTAGTATACACTTGGAGCAAGAACAAAAATGGGCAACGGCTCCTGGGTCACACCTAGCATTGGAAATGGGCAACTTTAGCAGTTCTCGAAACAGGGCAAAAAAAACCGCCGCTATATCCGCATTCGCGCCACTTCAAAAAAAGGTCGTTGTTTCAACCCCCAGCTAAACTTGCACATCTGAAACCCAAACAATGACATTGGGGCCACTTTGTCTTTTCTTGCCTTTATCAAACTAGGAAGGTGACTCTGGAGCAATTTCCTCTTTTTCTTTTCTCTCTCTCTTTTTCTAACACAACACACATTTTTCAACAACCAGTCTGTTGCAACTTGACTTTATGGAGGGTATCAGACGAGGGATGGCAACGTGATCACAAACCCCCTAGAATGATTGCAACTTGTTCGACGAAGAGGATTCTTTGAGACTGGATTGGGTGCAGCAAGGTAGAGAAGCCATCCTCTTCGTAGAATCTGCACACGGCGTCATAGTCTACCCGGCATCTTCTTATTTGAAGCAAATCCTATGGCATGGGTGGGAAGTCGATTGCCTGACCGAAACATGGCGCAGCCGCATGCTCGTTTCCCACGTCCCTTTGTAGTGGCGAGTTCCTCGAGAGCCGCCATAGCCATCCTTAGGGCACCATCGGGCTTTCCCTCTCCCACCATCATTCTTCCTCCTCTTCCCTCGGCATGGGTTTCTGGTTCTTTCGACAAATTGTGCAGGTGCAGGCGAATGGTGTCGAACACATCCCAGACGGAGGCGAACCAGTACGCCGGCCGACAGACCGGACACCTGTTGTTCTCTCTGCGCCTCAGCCGTGCCAGGCCAGCAGTGTCGTTTCGTGTGTATGTAGCATATCAGACACTGATCTACTTCGTTCCGCCATTTGTCAAACTCAAACCTAAGCAGAACCAGCCCCCGAAGGAAAAATTGGCTCTCAAGCTCGTCCAAATATAAGACATATAGACCATCGCAACGGCCACGCCCAGGAGAATGTGAGCAATTACACAGTCAAAGCACACCTGAAGCCTTGCATCGTAGTCGTGTAACTTTGCTGACCCTCGCTGTCCGTCATAATTTGAAGACAAGGCTCTCGAGTGTCAACGGCTAGTCCTTCGAAAGGCCTCACCACCTTTCCCGTTATCAATGCTTTCGCCAAGCCTCCACATTTTTCTTCAAAACCGTTGGTTGGGTAGTCGTAGTTTCAGGGTAGGCCATTTACAAGGAGGATGATATGACATTCCAACATCGTCCCCAGCAGGAAAAACGTGTTCAAGACTCTCGGTCGGGATTTCGGTTGGTTAGTACCCAATCCCAGTGGAGGACTGGGCGCTCCCTTGCGTGTCTAGTGAGGTTGCACTCGAAGTGAGAATCCGATTTTTGCGCAAGTAAGAGTGGCAACCTGGTTGCTAAGGAGGTAAACTTGAACATTGCATCACCTTTGAGATACCCTAAGCTCTAGCAGCCACATCATTACACAAGTCCAGAACTTTCGATAGAACTCTATTATCGACTTCTGTGAACATAATTTAATATTTTTTTTATTGGCGTTGTCGAGCGTATCGGTTCCCGCCTTTTTCGCAAAAGGCAAGAGCCCTCACGGTCATGCCACGCAGGAGTAAAACAACATCACCAGAGGCAACTTGAAGACAACGCATAAACAATCCCGTGAACCACCGAGATGGACGAGGTCGCGTCATTCCTTCGCTGCTCTAGCCGAGAGTGTCAGTTGTACTTCCCGCAATCCCCTATGACAGGATAGGTTCCCACGGGGTACAACTTGTTTTTCCTAAGGGGTTGTGACCACTCTTAGGGGTATATCCCTACCGAGCTACGGACCTACGTACAAAAGTTGTTAGATGCAATTGTAGACGTCGGTGAGCCAATGACATTTGCTCATTCGCAGCAGTATTGGCGCACTTGGTTAAACCGTTGACTGAACTTAGACATCGTTCGTTCCCTACGATGCTGATTTCCTAAGTAAAAATTGACGTCGGTCAACTATGACAGTTCCAAGCAAGCGTGAAAGTTATGATGCGTTAGCTGACGGCCTTCGCCCTTGGAAGCACCGGACAACTGCAAACTTTTTTTATTTTATTTACATCTTGCTGAAGATACAACAGATCAAGTCAATACACCTCATATTCAATCGTCCGCGATCGACTCGGGTCATGTCGAGCAGAACGCCAAACCTAAGTGGAAGCCAACCCTCGTTGATTTTTGACTTGATGAGATGGTTTGCCAAACTTATTTTTCTCAGCGCCTATGCGACCAAAAAAATCTCAGTGTCGTCTCTTTCACGGCAAAGGTCACTTGCCGATGAAATGACAAAACCTAGCACTGGATGTATGGGTAGGACCGGTGACATATTCTGCGATCTCAAGTTTACTGTAGTTCTATTACTGGAAACATACAGACATGGTCTGTATGCCAGATCTATTAGTTGTGCCTTAAACGGTTCTAGAGGAAGTCATGCGTAACTATGATGCTCCTCTTCGTGCGATTCCAAAACGTTATTGCATGATGCGGGTTGGCTAATCATCAAATTGAATGTATGATTATTAGACTCAAAGATGTACTTCATCATGTATTTTGGGTTCAGGCTGTCGGTGCGAATACCCTTACAAGGGTATCCGCCCTGGTTTTTGCAAGCAACATAGATAAGTTTGGCTTAAGGATTGAATATACCGTGCGAGGCGCGGCTGCGTCTGTGATTAACGTTGATAGGACGATTGACTAGGGTAGAGAGTGTGTGGGCGTGCAGATTGAAGGCGCGCGTGATCTCTGTTATTTTTTATGATTGTGAAAACCAGCGTGATCGCCGGCCATATTTTATTCTCTGATTAAACTAGGACTGAAAAGAGTTTTGTTTCTTGATTAGTGCGCTTGCCGGTGACCTGTGCTTACGTACGGAAGACGACATCAACGACGAGGTGATATTGATAATGTTTCAGCAGGTCCGCTCGTCGCACAATATCCGTTTATTTGGTTGTCCGTCAAAACTAGACCCAGCCTTGGGCGTAGTATTATTAGTTGCGGTATCGAACTTCCACTCGGAAGATTCAAGGATCGAGATCAAGAGGCGTTGGCGTGGGAGCGTGGGAATGGCGCAATTGAACTGCGGGGTTGAGGGCCCTACGAGGCTATTCCCCTTGGTTTTGCTAACGACAGCGTCGGAACGATGCTAACGGTTTCTTTCCCTTTGTTCATCATACTCTGACGATTAGAAGGTTCTAGATATTTTATTATTTTATTGTTGTATTATTATAATTCTCATGCTCCGGTGTCCCTTTGACTTGGACGCGGCGCTAATTTGGAGGTCGTCACGGTGGTCGAGGACCTTGAGCGCCGCCTTTTTTTGATGGATCACTTTGGACCTTTGCATGTTGTCGCTTAAGCAATGGACCAAAGAGTGGTCAGACTTCCTCGGGCCTTACATGATATTGGCAAAGGCGACAAGAGAAGTCTTTGACAAGGTGCAACAAGTGTATGGTGTTTGGGAAACAAGACAATTGTCCGAGAGAGATGCTGTGAAGCCTGCCACTAAACAAGGTGAATCGGGGAAAGCACCGTGACCTGGACCCGGATTTGAGTTGAAAAATGGAGTCAGGGTTCCAGTGCACTATATTCAAGGTACTAAAGGACCTGGTTACCTCGTGGTTGTGCACAATCCGGATGTCAGAGTATGGAAGGCTATGTCTACGTTGGGGAGGCGTGAGCGGCTTCAACTGTTGCGAGACATTCTCGTGGGCAATGTCATACTGACTCCAAAGCTAAGTAAAGTTGCTCAAATTGTCGGGAAACATTCAATGGAGACATACGTGGAAATGATGAAGCTGAAAAGAGCAATGTTGAGAATGTTTCACTACTTTGTTTTCATTTCTGACCCTCACAAGAAGCCGTCAGAGTGAAAGGAATCATTATTCCACAACCTTTCGGATGTGTTCGATAAGTATCGTGATCAAGGATTGACATCCGAGAGGTGGATTGACCAGCGACAACATTTCAAAGACATGAACTGGGTGTGGTCATTTCCGGCTACACTTGGAGAAGAGGACGAGAAAGGAGAAGAGGGTTTCAAGAAAACAAAATCGCTTGCAGAGAAATGCCCCGAAGAGATCATTCAATTTGTCAAGAAGTTGTTGCGCAGATCCGAAACCGGGGGTTTGCAAAGCATTCGTATGTCGGGACAAGCGAAATATATTCATTTTCAAAAATATGAAGTCTGTCTTCGTACCTTTCCAATGGGAACCGAACGATGTTTCAGACGAGATGGATTGCAAGGAGATGCACAGAGTCGTCAGACATCTGACGTGCCACACAATTGTGCTGGATTTGTGTTGCCCAACCCAGATGGGTACGTGGACTGAACAAGTGTTTGATCAACTTTGATGGGCTCTGAAAGTTTATGGGAAAACTTGGCAGCGAGTATTGAACATTGTTGTGCTTCGTTCCACGCTCTTGTGAGTTCACATTCTTCAGGCGAGCCGCGAGGTGGGACATTCACTTGTCTCTTCTGAATTGGACTCGTCAACAACAAACAAAGGGGAAATTGTCATATAAGGTTGCAAACTTGCCTTTGGAGGACACAAACAGAATGGTGGTCATCATGTACTCCAACAACGGGGATTATCATCGCAACACTATTCCCTTGTTTGAAGATATTCAAGCTGCAGGTCCATCATCTGGCGACCAGGTGGTTGACATATCGACACTTATGCGGAGAGAGAGAAAGCCTAAGATGTTGACTGATGTCGTGGAGAAAAACTTTCGCCAACAAAGTGGAAAATGGCCGGTATGGAGCCAAAGGAGAAAGTTGTCTGTGATGGTATGGAAAGGGAGCCGAATGCGATGATGGAGACATTGGAGGATTTTTGTCGTGCGGATGAGGCTGTCGTTTTCCTGGGAAAAGGTCATGCGGCATTGGTTTGGGAGTTGTTAAAGAGTCACCGTCATTGCATTGTGCTGGAAGGGGAGGGTATGAAGTTCGAGTTCCTCACTCAGTTCATTAACAAGATAGTCGGAACTCGAGATTACTTCGCCAAATTCATTAAGCCGTTTCCTCGACATGATGAAGAGCGTGATCTCGTCTACAAAGTTGGTCAAAACATTGTCAATATTTGAGAGTTTCTTTTCGAAACAAAGCCGCAACACAGAGGGGAACGTGCTTATGTCCTTAGAAGAAGAAAAGTGAAGACGCTTTTGAGGGGTTATCATAAAGCACCATCGGAGAGGGAAGTTGCGTTTCTTGACTGTTTGGAGATAATGTACTTCAACCAACAAATCGGGGTGTTGACAATCGTAGGTAATGCAACTTGTTTTGAGAATGGTGAGGACTTTGATGTCGATGACTCAGAAGAAGAAAGTGTTGATGACACTTTGCAAGCGGTTTTGGCAAATGAGAGGCAGAAAGTTTGTAGCTCGGCTGCGCAGAAGATGGGTGTTCCAAGCACATCGTCTGGTTTTGGAGAAGCTTCAAGTATGGCGGTTTCAACGGATCTGTTGATGACTCGTCCGTCAACTTCTTCTATTGTTACACCTACTCAGATGGCGGGCAATACAATGACCGTACCATCCGGAGACATTCTGGATCCGAAGGTTCAAGCAATGCTCTCCCGAGAGTTGTTGGCAAGTCTGTCAGCATTTCCAAACAGCCCAAGTACCGTTTTGGAATTGCTACGCTCTCGAACTCCACAACAACCTCCCACTGATGAGCCTTTGGAGTACAAGATTGGATACAGAATCCCTGCGGACATTGCGCAGCTTCCTGAACCTATTGTATGCCGACACGATCATACAGTGATGGATGATGACAGATGGGGTCATCATATTATATGGCACCCCTAGCACTTCCAACCTGCATTGGCGAGAGGGAAGTGGGTTATGGCTATAAAAGAAGAAGGGGAGTGACAGTTTTGCCTCCACAGACGTATGTCAGAAACACGCCGATAATCAGATTGGCAAGCGACTCCTGCGACTTAATCCGGACGTTTCTCAATCAAGACTAGATGTAAGAAGAGAAGAATTTTTTCAAGAGTTCAAAACATCGCAGTGGCTTGAGTATCTGGAAGAGTTCTATGATAGAGAAACCAGCTCGGCTTATGGATATAATTGGCATGTCGAAGAAGATCTTGAGCACAGAGAAGGGGAGAAGAAAGGGCAAGCGGCGGCGGTGCGCATGGCAAGGGATCCGGATCAAGTCGAGGTGCGCATGACAAAGGATTGGGATCGAGGAGCGATGCAAGTGGCAAGGGTCCGGGACCAAGCGACGGTGGAAGCGGCAAGGACGTAAGCCGGGGGGAGCTATAAAAAAATGAAAGGTCTCAAGGGCGTTAAGCAGCAGAGGGCAAGGGATCAGGATCAAGCGGCGGTGGGTATGACAAGGGATCGGGATTGCGGGTCGGTGCAAGTGTCGAGGATCCGGCAACAAGTGTTGGTGCAAGCGGCAAGGAAATAAGTCATGGTGAACTGCGAAAACCCGAACTGTCTCACGGGCTTCAAGAAACAGAGCGCAAGGGATCAGGATCAAGCGGCGGTGCGCATGGCAAGGGGTCGGTATCGTACGGCGGTGCAAGTGGCAAGGCTTCGGGATCAAGCGGCGGTGGTTCAACTGTCGAAAGGTCCCACGGTCGAGTCCAACACGATAATGGCCCGACATTGGAGCGCTCCCGGTTTGACCAAGCGAAGAAACTCACGGTCGAGTCGAACCCGACAGTGGGATCGGGATCGATCGCCGGTGCAACTGGCAAGGCTTCGGGACCAAGCGTCGATGGTTCAACTGTCAAACGGTCACACGGTCGAGTCGAACACGACAATCGTCCAGTATTGGAGCGCTCCCGACTTGACCAAGCCTTCACGGTCGATTCCAACCCGACAGTGGGATCAGGATCGATCGTCCGTGCAAGTGGCAAGACTTCGGGACCAAGCGGCCGTGGTTCAATTGTCGGCGGTGTTTCACCTGTCAAAGGGTCACACGGTCGAGTCGAACAGGACAATGGTCCACTATTGGAGCGCTCCCAGCTTGACCAAGCGAAGAAACTCCTGGTCGAGTTCAACCCGACAGTGGGATCAGGATCGATCGCTGGTGCAAGTGGCAAGGGACGAAAAGGCGGTGTAAGTGGCAAGGGCGTAAGTCCAGATGACCAAGTTTGGGCGACCACGATGTTAGTGGGCGACAATGTCACTATGGAAGTGGATATTACTGGTACACTCATTAAATCATAGATGTCGTCGTTGACGATGCCAACCAAAGTAAATACTTTATCGGAGGAAGTTGAAGAACACTCTCTGGATACGAAGATTGGAAATGCGACTGCACGTGCAAGCGACACTTTTGAGGGCGTAAACGAGGAAGAAACTCTCCATGTACAGGGCATCGAAGAGGATGAAGGACATATAATACTAAGTACATGGGAGTAATGTACACTTGTACAACCTCAACAAACGTTTGAACAACCTCAAACATCACAGTCTGCTAACCTCGTGATAACTATCGAGAAATCTCTTATTACGCCATCGCATATGGAAGGTGTGACAGGAGGTCGTGTTGATCAGGACGTGGGAGTTAGCCATCGAGGTGAACACTTTCTTATCTTAGGAGAAATATCTGATACTATATGCAGATTAGTGGGTACATCACATGCACTCATCTCCCTTATGTGTGATAGTGTCAATCCCTCAGATGTATTGTTTATTTACCTAGCTTTGCAACTGTACGCTTACTGAAGAGAAGAAATAAACTTCAATATCATGTATTTTGTATGAACTGCAATATCATATATTTCGTATTGATATTCATGTGTCAATTTCAATAATGAAAAATCGAACTTGAACTCATAATGTTTTATCTTGTCAATCATGCAGGGCGACGAAAAGAAATGTGAAAAACGACGCATGTACACTCGCAAAGGAAGATAGAGAAGAATATCATTCGTAGTGGCTTGCAAGCTTTATCAACTTTGTCGTTGTTGCCAAAAAATGAGAGAAGAAGTCATACACCCATGACATTTCCATCTGTGAAGCCAACTGCCCTAAGGATGTTTAAAGTTGTTGGAATAAGCCTCATAGAAGGGAAGAAATTGCATCCCGCAGGATAGCGAAACAGATAGACAACCAACAACATGAGCTCATGTTTAGGTCGTATATCAGTTGACGAAAAGTCCCTTTTTGTATGAAGTGTTAGTCGTCCAATTGTTGTTGAGCTCATGTCTATGTCGTATCAGTTGACGAAAAGTCTATTTTTGTATGAAGTGTTAGTCGTTCAATTGTTGTTGAGCTCATGTCTATGTCGTATATCAGTTGACGAAAAGTCCTTTTTTGTATGAAGTGTTAGTCGTTCAATTGTTGTTGAGCTCATGTCTACGTCGTATATCAGTTGACGAAAAATCTCTTTTTGTATGAAGTCTTAGTCGTTCTATTGTTGTTTATATGTGTGTTTGTATGCAGTGCATGACCCTTCGTTTCAGATTCCTTTAGCAACAGTACACCTTACTGTAGAAGAAAAATAGGATCTTGAAATGATTATCGGCAACACTGAAGACAATGAAGAATACGGCATTGTCGATTACAAGGGGAGGTGGAAGGTGAAAAAGAAAGACATCATGGTCGTCGCCAAGGATGGGAAATGGTTAAATGATGAAGTCGTCAATTTGTACCTGCTAGCCGTTCAGATCACCAATGACTACATCAAGGTGGATTCGACATGTGCAAAAGTGACAAGAGATGAAAGTTCTTGTAGCATTCCGTCTGTGCATATTCTATTTTTTTTTTTCTTTCCCAGATTGTCACAGACTCAGTCCACTGAAATCACATACTCCGAAGGGACGAGATGGGTAAAGGACATAAATCTTTTCGATTTCGACTTAGTAATTATCCCTCTCCATTTCGAAAATCTTTGGGTCTTAGCTTATGTCAGTATAGATCGTTGTGAGTGTAAATTCGGCCTCGTAGACTCTCTCCATCGTGTTGACTATGGTTAAATCCTTGAACTTTTGACAGGTTTTTTCAGAGCGGAATTTCATCGACAAAATCTTCACGAAAAATATAATGTGGAGGAACCGATATCCTACTTTGATACATCAGTAGATGGGATTCCTGCTCAAAAGGATCCTTGTAATTGTGGTATTTTTATGTTAGGTTTTGCATCTTTGCTTGCAAAAGGTCACTTCACTCCATTCGCTTTCTCACAAGATAGTATTCCTGATATGAGACTTAGAATAACATTTGGCATTTTGTCCATGGTTAGATACGAAAGTCAATGAAAATTTCAGATTCTAGGTTTGGAAAATTGAGGCTGACATGTTTACTGAGTGTGAATATTCCAGGTGCAAATTTATATTGTAGGCAATTTTGAAAATATATTGTATAATGACATTTCCTCTAGGTTACCAACGGTCCGAGGGCCGGTCGTCTCCCTCAGGCGTCTCCCCCATACGTCCGCTACCCCTGTCGTCTGGGAAAAAAAAAAAAAAAATTGTCGTAAAAATATATATATATATATTTTTTCGGTTTTCGATTTTTAACTCATGATTGACTGCGAATTTGAACATGGCTCCAAGACAAAAGTTGCTTGTATTGTTATGTTACATAACATATATTTTTTCAGATTTTTCTGAGAATTGTTTTTTTTTTTTTTTTTTTGCGCTAGGTTGGACAACCCCTGTCCGATCGGACATCCGACCAGACGTCCGGTCGGACATCCCGGACGGTCAGGGGGGTCCCGGAAGTCCGATCCAACAACCTAGCGTTTCCTACAACTTTTCATCAGTTATTGATGAGGTTGACATGTTTGACTGAGTGACATGTTTACTGAGTGGATTGACATTTGGACAATGCTCGTATACGTGTGAACATTCGAGGTGAAAATTTGTGTTGTAGGCAATTCTGAAAATATGTTGCGTAATGACATTTCCTTCAACTTTTCATTACTAAGCTTTCATGTATAACCATTGTTTTCTCGTTGTTTTACTTATTTTTCCCTCAGTTCCTTGTGTCATTTTACAATTAAAATAAAAAGTGAACATGAAAAAAATTTCACTTTTAACGAAAACACCATTCATTGCTATACAACTATCACGACGCCTCACGCAAGAACGCAAAGAACTTCCTCGATCGGCTGGGGTGTTTGGACTTCGTCGAGTCCGAGCAGGTGCTGAAGCTCGAGAGTTATGGTGCCTTGATCTCCACGGACGACGAGGCGGAGACAGACGTTGTTTTCGACACCGCCACGCTGGAGGAGGACAGCGACAACGAGGACAGCGACATCGATTATCATCCTGCTCCAGTGTTTCATGCCCGAGGCTCCTCGTTGGCCGATCCCTCAACAAGCCAGGCCACCCAGGTATCGCCTGTGCTCACGTTCACCCCGTGTAAGACCCCGAGTAAGCAGGTGGCGAGACTGACGCCTCGGCCTGCCACCCCGCCTCCGTTGCGTCCCGGGAGTTCGGTTTCGCTACATCATCCTTCTCGCAAGAATGATAACGTTCACTTCGATGGGCTCGACCACACTCGACTGAGCGAGGCGGACTGGGGCCATGACATGATATGGCACCCGGGAACTATCCAGACGGCAATCCAAAAGGGCGAGTGGATCATGACGCTCATCAATGACCAAGGGTTGTGGGAGCCATACCCGCGCCAGTCCAAGGCCGAGTACCTGGAACTCACGAGGATTTCGGTGCTCGACAGAGTGAGGTCTGCAAATCCCAACTTTCAACCCGCCGACCCAGCCATCATTTCCACTGCTGAACTTTTGTTTCAAGAACTTCAGGACAAGCAGTGGTTGGAACGGTCGGACGAATTCTACGACATCGACACGAGCCCTTCGAAGGGACGGGTGGACTGGAAGGTTCGCCCTGCGACCGGGCCACAGGGTAGTACCGGGGGGGCGGGGGGCGGAGGGGGGGGAGGCGCAAGTGGGGGGGGAAGCGCAGGTGGGGGGGACGTAGGGGGGGGGAGGCGCAGGTGGGGGGGGCATTGGGGGGGGTGCCGGAGGGACCCCCCCGGGGACAACAGAGGGTACCAGCGCTTCGGGTGGGGTTTCACCGCACCATGAGGCCACGTCAAGGGAAGGCGGTGGCGGTGATGGGGGGGAGAATGTCGCTGGACAGCCGACTGCCAGGTCCGGTAAGCGACCTTCGTCGAAGTCCGCCGGAATCCGGACTACATCTACTGAGGCACCGGGGGTAAGTAGAGAGTCCGCTGACCATGATGAGCCGAAGTCCGCTCAGATCCGGACTTTTTCAGAAAGGGCTCCACAGACAAGGATTATCGTGCCGACGGGAGGGGCTACACATGTGGGGGTAGAAGAGCAGGCCGCGGGATTCGATATGGTTTTGGGAGAATTTCGTGAATGGCATGGGAGGGAAGAAGGGGAAGAAGGGGAGGAAGGAGAAGAAGGGGTTAAAAAAGGGGATATCGATATTGAAGGCGATGAACGACTGGGCAATGAGGAGGATGCCGACTGCGAGGAGTCGTCTGACTCGTTCGGGCACCTTTACGAGGGCCACCTGGGTCCTGATGTCGACGACGATGCGACGACAATGGAGATGGAGACGCAGGTGGTCAGTGACATGTCAACAAACCTTGAAGATTATGAGGTTCAACCATTGACGGCTGCAGTCGATCTCCAACACTGTTGCGATGAGGTGTCCGTTGCTGTGAGCCCGACTCAACGAAGTCAACGATTGAGCGTCGTTGAAGTTATCGATGGGATACTCGACGACGAGCAGGTGGTCGGGCAACAGTCTGCAGCACCTGTCCCGGACGACCGCCAAAACGTCACACCTTCAGTGCCCTCTACCACTGTTTTCTCACCGCCCACCTCTCCGATACTGGTCGTCACCTTAGCCAGCGGCCGGGAGGGCGATCTCAGGGGCCGACAACATGTCACGTCCCCAAAAGGATTTTGGGTCGGCACTCAAGCTCTCGACGTGCTTGGCTTGCCCGCGCCAACGTCGCCGACGAAGGACCGAAGGGATAAAGCGGTTGGTAAGCACTGATGAACACCGCGTCGTACACGCTCCCCGACTAAGAACATGGCCAACTCAATTGAATGACGTTTTTTCTCTTCACACATAGAGTCGTGGCTAAAGTCCGCCTTGATCCGCACTTCCTATGTTGATGCGTGAGATGGTTAATCTTTGTGTGCCTGCTGTGGGAAGAAGTCCGTCGGAATCCGAACTTCGGGGAATGCTAGTGTTGCGCCTTTGTGGCTTGTTGTTGTTTTCCTTTGTTAAGGTTGGGGTCTTAAGCTCGATTGCGGTTGTCCTATTGTTCTCCTGCGGCACACACACAGCTCCGTGCACATGGCCATGCAAATTCGGACTTCTGTAACTGGAGAGGTCTTGTGTCTTGTGGTTATGTGGTTCTTTTACATTGTCACTTCCGTCGGACTCGTGTTGGGTAATGTGTATTCATTTTCCGTTTTGTCTTTCTTTTGTTGTACAGGGGTACGACCATCTCGAGCACGAAGGTCCTCGAAATATCCGGAACACATATTGCAGAAAAACTCCGGGTTGACCACAAAACACAAGAATATGTTAAAGCCATCAGGGGTTGATGTCGATATCGGGAAGAAAGAGCATGCAATTGCCATTGAGGAATGTTTTTCCCTTCTTCCCCCACAGAAAGGGAGATATCCGCGATTTGTGAGTAGGGGTCAGGCCATGTATGAACAATACTCTGCAAAGCATCGTGCAATGAAGGACAATGCTTAGACACTCCGTTTCTCACTACCCCACGTGTCCTTCGCTCGATTTGTGCAGTGCGGGCCACAACGTATGGAACAAGCGGGGAAAGATTCGTTGCAGCGAGTGCGCCTACCAGCTTGTGGGTTTTGGACGGCATTGGACGAGGGTTGGTGCCGCTTCATACTGTTCTCTCTATCCTCGCCGACGACCAATTGCAAATTGCGGCAAAAGATCTCCTCACCCTCTTGCATGTCGACGACAGAGTGAATGATGAGGTGGTCAATTTTTACATGGCGCTATTGGGGTCGACAGCATCTGCGATAAGTGACATACCGTCGGGCCTTCAAGTCTATAGCTTTAATTCGTTCTTCTTCACTAAACTGCAACTTGAAGGATATGGCGGGGTAAAAAGGTGGGCTACAAACGTGGATTTGCATCGATACGATATTATCTTTGTTCATGTCAATAAAAATAACGATCACTGGATTCTCCTTTCTGTCAACTTGAGAGATAATGTCCTCAAAATTTTTGATTTTTTTCCTCGCATTATAATTGATTCGAGTTTTTACCTTAATGTTTTCAATTTGATTGTACAGTATTTAGAACGTCAGATATTACATAGCCGGTTGTGTAGCAGTTGGAGGTCGGTAGCAACAAAGGTTCTGGTGGAAGGAGTTCCAAGACAAGTGGATGGAGCTAGTTGCGGGGTGTTTATGTTGATGTTTGCGACATTGTTGCGACGTGGTGACCGACCACCTTTCAGGTTCTCTTGTAAAGATATTCCGGAAATAAGACGACAATTGGCATCATGTGTCTTGGGATGCCGTTGTCTTTGATGAATTCGATTCATTTACAAACTTTGGTTTGAAAATATTTCATTACTTACTGATTATATTTCGTTAATCCTGACATTGTTCAACTGCCGCTTTCACAACGACATTGCTTTCTTTTATCGTTGCGAGTTTGAGTTGTCTTTGGAATGCTCACTGCCAGTCTCGCATCACGTGTTGACTTTGGAATCTGAGTCAGGTCTCACTCGTCTCTCGTGCTATTAAATTTGTCGCATTACATTCCTTGTTCCAATTGTGTCTTGAATGATATTGGTGTGTGTAGTGCAACATGACAAATTGGTGTGTGGATGGAAGACAAATCTCGGCGAGTGTGTGAGAGTGAGATTCATTATGCGAAGAGTCAAAGACCAATGACATCACGTCTCTTGTGTGCGCATAGAATCATATATTTGTGACCGCCTGAATTACATGTAACCAGGAAATTTGCGTTCGTGCCCAAGTCTTTTGTTAATGGCCAATGAAAGTGCGGATTTGATCACATAATAAGCAACATTTGAAGTTCTTTTGTAATATGACAGGTGTTGTCGCAGAAAAAACAACTTGTATGTCAAAATGAACTGCTTGTACTTCGACTGCTGCCGTAATTTTTACATTACTTGAAGTTTCCAATGATACATTGCTCAAAGCAAACATGTCAAATAAAGATACAATCATGACACCTTGCTCATCGCAATTGTAAATAAGTATGAATCTCAACACACTTCCGCATATTGGGCGAGATGATGGGCGTGTCCATCCTTAACGTAAGTATTGTAAAGAAGTTCGGACCTTAGCAACATCCAAGCAACCGTCTCGAGCGAGATGATTGGCATGCCTGCACTTAGGGATAAGTTAAACCTGAACAGATGTATTATCCAACGAGAATTCAATTATGACACATTGTTCATCACATTTATAAACACATTTTTGAACAAGTATGGATCCCAACACACGTCCACAACAGGCTTTCTGGATGGGCGTGCCTATCGTTGCCCCACGTCCTCTAAAGAAGACTTACCCCGGATCTCGTCGCACATCCAAAGAACCGTCTCAGGCGAGAGGACGGACATGCTTGCACAACTTTGGGCTAACCTAAAGAATTATTTTATCCAGCCATGATGCAATCACGACACCTTGCTCATCACATTTATGAACTTGAAGTTTAACAAGTACGGATCCCAACACACTTCCGCACAGGGTTCCCGAATGGGCGAGCGTGTCTATCGTTATTTGTGTATGAACTTTAACAAGTATGGATATCGGCACACTTCCACATGTGGTCAAGCCTTGGATGGGCGTGCCTACTACGTTGCTTAGGCTACGACCAAAAATGAATTCGTTGGAAATATGACACAATATAATGTCATACTTTAACGAATAACATGTTATACCTTACAGGCTGAAGATCCCCCTTTTCCTCTGCCCCACCCCCTCCAGGCAAGGCAGCCCTCTCATCCTCGCACCCTGTTGTAAGCAGCTTCACCCCCTTATCTTCTCTCCCCAACCGCCAGAGCTGATCCGACCCTAAATCAGCCTGACCCAGAAAAAGACAATCCCTCAAAACTGCCTCTCCCCTCCAAGGATATCACGTCCCACCTGGTGAAACCCTTACGGGGAGGGGCTCCAACCAGTGTCGTACCACCGGTCACCATTCACGGGGTCTGTGGACGGAGACCGGTCAYGGAGTTCACSSCGTTCASRACAAGGGAGTTCATGGAGTTCACGGAGAGCGTGTTTTTTTTTTTTTTTTTTTTGGCTGGSGGGGTATGTTTTTTKTTTTWTAGGAGGGTGGGGGACATCGAAGGGTAACTCCCTATAATTTTAAAAAAAAAAATTTCATGAATAATATTTTTTAATTAAAAAAAAAAAATCAACCAGCCAAAATAAGCATTTTCGTTTGCTACTTTGTAGGTCATTTCGATTTTTTTTTTTTTTTTCAATGTCATCACGCTGTGGGGCTTGAGGCGAATGTACCTGGGGGAGCCCGGCCCCGTTCACAAAAAAAACACCAAATGAACGACCGATTACGTTCACGGGTCTGGCACTGACTCCAACCCTAAAGGAGAACCCCACAAATCGCAAAGCAAGATGCAAATATACGACAAAAAGACCCAGGCAAACATTGGAACACAATAAAAAAGGCCAATCAGAATCAGTTTGTTACAGCGACAACAATTAAGACTATGAAGATAAAATTACAAACAAAGATTTTTTTCAAATGA
The DNA here is from genome assembly GCA_003427395.1 of Chara braunii. Taxonomy (NCBI): domain Eukaryota; kingdom Viridiplantae; phylum Streptophyta; class Charophyceae; order Charales; family Characeae; genus Chara; species Chara braunii. The sequence goes on along the minus strand of BFEA01000104.1, from coordinate 2,111,923 downwards.
AAATTTGGAAAATTACTTCAAAAACATACTTTTAGAAATTCAAAATTGGAACAAAATAGGGAATCAACTCTAATGTCCGAAAGGACTTTCCACTCTAGTCTGGTCCCAGTCATGACACATATCATCCACCCGGACCAAACTGGTTTTATTCAATGCAGGAATATCCAAGACAATATACTGCTGGTTAATGAAATCATCAAGCTCACAAGACAGTCTAAACATAATGCGGCAATTATATTTATCGACTTTGAAAAAACATATGACCATGTGGATTGGCTGTTTTTGGATAAATGCCTTGAAAAGCTCAGCTTTGGACCGTGCTTTAGACGATGGGTAAGGATTTTGCACCGGAATGCAACAACTAGCGTCATGGTAAATGGAAACCTTGCCCCACCCATTGAGCTACAACGGTCAGTCAGACAAGGGGACCCAATANCATGGTAAATGGAAACCTTGCCCCACCCATTGAGCTACAACGGTCAGTCAGACAAGGGGACCCAATAACCCCCTACCTTTTCGTCATCGTCATGGAAGCTCTAACCGCCAACCAAAGAACACACAAGGATATCAAGCGAATCCAAGTTTCCTCAATCCCACACGATGCGATCCCGGTGTGCTCCCTCTTCGCCGACGACCTGACCCTTGTGCTCGATGCATCCAGGGAGGCAATGGCTGGGGTCCAGTCGATGATGGATCGCTTTAGCAGGCTCTCAGACATGAAGGTGAACTGGGGAAGCAAGACCCAAGGGTGGTGGATACACCACCATGGAGTGCGTCCCCCGGAGCACCCAAGGATTAAATGGCTCCCTCCGGGAGCCTCCATAAGGGTGCTAGGGGTAAAAATGTCGGCGGAAGGCAAACCTACCACCAACAATGAATGGATCTCCACCCCTCCCTTGGAAAAGATGACGCAATGGCAAGGCAAACATACGTCCTTGTTCGGTCGTGCACTCATAATCAATAATGTAGTGCTAGCCACCCTGTGGTACAAATCAGCAATCTGGGCACTAGACAAAGCGGCCCTCCGCCCATTGCAACGACAGGTAGCGGCCTTCCTCTGGAGAGGCAACCATGAGTATCAGGGCGTTATTAGTAGGGTGGCATGGCAATCCATAACGCAACCAAAATCGAGAGGAGGGTTGGGCATCATTGATCCGGCGTTACAAACCAAAGCCTTGGCACTACAGTGGTTGAAAAAACTCCTGTTTTGCCCGGGAGTCCCCTGGAAGGCGCTGACTCTAGAATAGATTGCTCGGCTGGCCCCCTAGACAGCAGCAGAACGTGATCCGGTGATGTGGCTAGAAAACAGAGAATGGTCTATCCCCAAGAGAAGATCTCAATACGACGCCCTCCTCCCCACTACCCCCAGGCATGCAGCAAGAGCGGACCTGAGGTATGACCCCTTCTGGCCGGACCTGGTGCGAACATGGAGGTGTCTTCCGCTCCCGGACAAAATCCCCCCGCTGAGATGGGAGGAGGTAGCACGTCAGCCCCTCTTCGGGAATAGGTGGGTGACTGACCCCCACGGACAGGTCCTACATTGCGAGGCCTCTTCTTGGAGGAGTTGGGTTACGAGGGGAATAACCAGAGTCCAAGACATATGGGATGAAGAGCAACGAGAGTGGGTCAACCCGAGGCTGCTAAGAGAGAAGCTACACCACTGTCACAAAGTGGAAGGCTCTCTAGAGGCCCTGATTGAAATGATCCCCCTCGACTGGTGGAGGATCCTCAGGAAAGGCCCGGCGCTGCAAAAAGAGGATTGGGTGGCCATTAGGGGCCGTCAAGGAGTGGTGGGCAAGGTGGAGCACCAGGACGCAAACGGTACTGTGGAAATAAATCTTTACCAGGTGAATGAGAACAATGTGATACAGAAATYRGAAAACGATGACACTRAAAGAATCCACGAAGCAAGCTTGTTYAGAATCAGGGTGCTTCAASATAAGCAGCAACTCACAGCGTTCTCCCCGCACGTCCCCATCCACCAACTGGCCCTGGACCCGGTYGAATGGACATGGTCAACATCCACAAGACAGGGCAGGAAATTCACGAAGTCATTGCATAGTCTTACGGTCAAGGCGACRTACAGGCTCCTCAGGCCCAGACTCAATCTAAGGGRCCGAGTGGAGGAACGTTGGATGACCCACCTGAATAYAAGYAGAAATGAYTTGAAAAGCATAAAATGGTTCAATTTGGTTAAAGMAAAACCTGCAAAGTTCGCTTCTCTGGAATGGCAAATCGAGCACCGTTGCCTTCCGACTAACGACTGGCTCATAAACAGAACCCGCCTCGAGCAAATGGGGAAAGCCCTGCCCTGGTGCAGTCTGTGCACGGTCGCCTTCCCTTCCCGAAACAGGCTGGAGACCATTGAGCACATATTTTTGCAGTGCCCGGGCGCAGTATGGCTTTGGCGATGGTGGGACCGGATCTGGGACCAATTAGGAACACAATCCCCATGGTCGTAGGACTGGAAAGCCCTGCTCTGCGAAACGTGGACCGTAGAGGTGCCCAATGAATTCACCACCAACCTGTTCAAATTAGGACGCAGGGCAGTACTTTGGGCTATTTGGAGACGACGCTGCACCTATGAGATGGAAAGCGCGAGACTAGATGGCCCTGAATTCACGGATAGCATTCGACAACAAATCCAAATTGAAATCACAGTGAAATGGGAGGCACTCAAAGCCCAACTACAAACCTTAGGTTCCAAACAGGACATCCTACTCAAAATTAAACAGTTTTGCTGGCTGGGAGGGGACAGCGGGGGAAGGGTGGGAAGAGTGGAATGGAAAGGTGGACAAAAACTGGGAGAGGGTTTAGAAAGAGATTATCGCTTACTGTTCAATGAGTGGACAGAAATAGATACAGCAATCCCCATGAAATCTGCCCAAGAGTTCCCCGACCCCTTTCCCCCCCCCTCCAACTGTATAGTAGACTTAGGATGGTACGGAAGGGACTGAGTTGGGCAGCAGGGGGGACACAACAACCCTCAGAGGAGGGGTCTGCTAGGATTATCAGTGTTATCTGACGGCCAAGTTGAGTGCTGAAGAGGCCGACTCCTTCTGTTWACCATGTYGAATGCCTGCTCAGTTAATCCCCTGRGAGACRGGGCAATCAATGYTGGCAGGCCTCACCYTTCAAATGTGCTACTTACAATCTGTGTAAGGGACGCTGGACCCGCTTTCCAGCAGGTGTTGCTCCCCACCAATAGATGGAGCCTACCCCTAGGTGCTAKTGGTGTCTGCTCATATCAGCAGCACTAGCACTGGGAGGGTATGTGTTTAAAAAACAAAAAAAAACAAAACAAAAAAAAAGGACTTTTGACTCTAATTTCCAGAACCCCAAGGTGCAAGGAATCGTTCAGACAGTAGATCAGGAAACACCAAGTAGGAGAAACAGAAACGATTCTAAAACCAGACGCAAAATCAACGAAAAAATTACGAGCTACCGATCAAGATCAACTAAAAAGTCGGAAATGCCATCCAAGAATTTTTGTCAGAAATTCCCATATCAAGAAAAGGAAATAAGCATTGACCTCAAATTAATCTTGATTTGCAGACCTCAGAATCAGGATTATTAGTTATATGTTCGTAATCTATCGAAAATTCTAGGTTAGAAAACCTAATAGGTATCGAAAAAAGCCAAAATATCTGAGAATCACATCATTAAGAATCTCATCAAGGTCATCATAAAACCATGACTACGAAACTGAAGAGGAAAACACAACTTACCCTTGACATCCCTATACGCCGAACCTCACCTCCTCCTTCATCGGCTCTCAAGCAACTTGGCCGCTTGTGATTGATAACCAGTCAACCCACCCAATAGACCGAACGATGAAGATAGCAGGACCGCAGCTAGGATTGCCGTCGCAGCACTCCAAACCACGTCGCGAGACTAAACCACTGAGCCCCCCAGCCGGCAATTCCTCCTCCCCCCTTTTTCCTTGTAACCCGCTTCCTCCAACCCATGGGACCCTGCCTACCTCCCCTTACTCCCTCCCGCGGCCTTCCCCCTCTCCACCGAGACGGTTACCTTGATGAGAGATGCGCTACCCCGATATTCTTCCACAACGCAAGGAAGCACATAACAGAAGCAGCAAACAGGAGGGCCTTCAGCAACGCCCAGACACCACTATCCTGCTCCTCCATACCCCATGATCCCTCTCCCACCTCCTCCTCACATCACAGTTGCCGTCACAACACCCCAACAACTCTTCGTTTCCTGCCCTCACCGCGAAGCCCGCCGTCGCGTCCAAACGTCGGGCGACGGAGCGCTCCCGGTAGCGCTCCGCCGCCGGCCCCAACTTCCTACTGTGGCCTGCACTAACCGAGTCATCCCGATTCAGTCATTATATAATTTATATCCAATCCTCTTTGTTGACAGGACCTCGCACATGGGGCCAGCTCTCACTACCAAAGGGGAGCGGATTGAACGCATAAATCTGGATGTTTTGCTGTACAGGTGCAGAAAGTGGCTATTGAACTGCTATTCACTGTATTCAGCATCTGTGTATCAACCCCATCCAGATTCCAAAGCGTAATCCTATCCTCTTTGCTACTGGTGGGACCTAGCCCCTGGAGTTCTCTCTGGGAGCTTGTTTTCTTCATTTTGTTTCCATCCCTCTCCACACCTTCTCCCTCCCTTAAACTGCTAGTTGCCGCTAGTACATGGCCCCAGCGTGTGCAGAAATTGTGTGTCCCCTACTCGGATAAAGTCGGCCTAGCTCAGTTGGTAAGGCACACAATGTGACACAAGTTGCATTCTGGAGGTCGAGGGTTCAATCCCCACTGGCATCACTTACCTGCCTGGGCATGCTTGGTGCTCTACCAGTGAGAGATAACCAGTTGGCACTCCGAGCCAGCATTGGAAGGACCTTGGCCAATATTGTTGGTTGCTATGCAGCAATGGTATTGGCCATAATTTACACGGCTAATGCGGGGTTGGAGGGGGGTAGGGGGGAGGGGCGAGTGACTGGCCAAAGATGCTCGGCACCAGCATAGCCAGTTTCCCCGCCGGCAATACCTGATCACCTCGCAGTGGGGCCCGCACCATCGTGATGAAGGACTGATACCAGCCTTGCTCTCTCACCACTGCTGTGGTGCCAACCTACGCGGTGGGCTGGGGAGACTTCCAGGTTTAGTTGGTGTTCCCCCGTACTACACATTGAGTAGCGTGAGGAGGAGATAGATGAGGAAAAATATATAAAAAAGAAGATTGAGAGAAGAATATGGATTAGTTAAAAAAAAAAGTAGGGGAGGCCCGGGACGGACCTCCGTTGATAATTTCCACCAATGGCCGTTGGCAGCGTTGGCACTATGACGTTTTTTTTTGTTTTTTTTTTTAAACAACCCGATTGGGTGCCAGGGGTGCTGATAAGAGCAGTCATTGCTAGCACCGTCGGGGAGGCTCCATCTATTGGTGGGGAGCAACACCTGATGGAAATCGGGTCCAGCGTCCCTGTGGAGTACAATGTAAGAAATGAAGTTATGAAACGAAAGCAATGCAATTACGAGTTGTCAGTATGATTGAGGGGCCTGGTGACAAAGGGCCCATCCCTCCTTCGGTTCTGTTCTAAATGTAGACTTCAGCGAGCTGTCGCTCATAGTGTTATTATAATGACCCGGTATTGTTATTGTAACCTGTTAACAACAAATACTATCCATTACTATTCTTGTACTGATGCCATATGCTGATGTGTCAATGCTTGTATATGTTCTATAGGGTGTTGACACATGCTGTGTACAGGTGGTGGTGTTGTCACATGTGTTTCATGTTCCGTGTCGCAAAGTGCTGACAGTGTATAATGTGGTTGATGTTGTTGAGTGTTCCTGAGTGTGTTCCTATGATACATGCATGTGTATTTGTTAGTCCATTTGTCAGTGGGCTAATTCTAACCAACCCAATTATGCTACCGGTACGCCCAAGTGTTGCAGCAGGTCTCCTATACCTTCAACCCTTGAGCCCTTAAACCCTTAAACCCTTGAGTCCTGAAGACTGTCATCCCACCTATTGCCTGCTGCTATCTGGTCTGCATTCTTATGGAGTGCTATAACCTATGTGACACCCGCGGCCTAGGCCGCGGGCATTTCGGCCGCTGCGGCCGAGATTTGGTTGAGATTCTCGGCCGCGGCCGCGGCCAATGAGGCCCAGTCTGCGGCCCGGTTTTTCAATATTTTTTTTCTCCCCTAAAAAATACGTAAAAAAATAAATAAAAAAAATGGGGGTGTAGGGCTTGAAAAACCATACACTCCTATATTTTGTTTTTTGGAATCCGACTTTGTTTAAGATTTTTTAAAAATCAAAAACTAAAATCAATTTAAAAAAAAAAAAAAAAAAAAAAAA
>BFEA01000104.1:2069702-2073805 GCA_003427395.1 Chara braunii | reverse complement strand
CACACACACACACACACACACACACACACACACATACACACACACAAAAAAACGATCAAATAATTTTTCCTTTCTAATCAATCAATCAATCAATCAATCAATCAATCAATCAATCAATCAATCAATCAATCAATCAATCAGTTTGTTTGTTTATCAAAAACGAAAAAAACAAGGAAAAAAAAAAAGAAAACGACTTTGTTTTTTTCTTCGTTATATCTTTTTTTTTTGTTTTCCCTTTTATTTGCATACGTAGGAAAACAAAAGAATCAAAGAATCATATGCACCATGATTATCCCATCGACAATCCGAAAAAAAATCAAAAAAATGAAAGAAAAAACTTCCCCCTTTCTTTATTATGTTTCGTTTGATTTTAATACTTGATTTTTTGTTTTCTATTTTTTAAAAATCATTAAGGACATTAAAAAAAAATAAAAAATTAAATAGAGGTAGGGTTTTTAAAACCCTAGAACCCCATATATTGTTTTTTTTTTTGTTCCTATTATCCTAGGAATTGAAAATGTCGGGGTTATTCGACCACACTTGACCCTCATCGGTTGGCCCCCGCGGGCATGATCATGCCCGCATGTTGCAAAAAACCTCGCAGTCATGACCGCGGGTGATACATAGGGTTCAGGTGTATCACGTGTCATATTTACCATTATTTACCATTTGAATTATTAATTATTACAATTAATACGATCATTTTTTCTGTCCTGTAGTTCCGAATTTGCTCCAATTATAGGTTTTTATTATGTTATTAGACTTATTATCTAGATCTCTGATAATACTCTTCACAATTATTTTTGCTCTCCCATAGGTATGTAATTTCTTGCTGATTTTTATTGGATGGTTATAGATGGGCTATGTGACACCCGCGGCCTAGGCCGCGGACTATTGCCGCTATTCAGCCGCTGCGGCCGAAAAAGTCGGCCACGACCACGACTGATGAGGCCCAGTCCGCGGCCCACCAATCTATTAATCAATTAATCAATCAATCAATCAAAAAAAATAGCAATCAATCAATATTTATTGATTTTTCTATTTTTTTAATTTGTTTTGTCACATCCCCCCCCCCCCCCGCCCTCCCCAATTTTTTTTTTTTTTTTTCTTGACAGGGCCATAGAGGTCGAAGTGCGATGACCGCACGAGCGCGCCGTTTTCCCGCGCGCGCCTCTGCCTGAGCCTGGCGCGACCGCAAAAAAACTTGGTCGCGTGGCCTCGGCGGCGGGCTCGCGGCCGGCCTTCTCGGCCGCGACCGAGACCGCAAGATCCGCGGCCGATGGTGTCACATAGTGGAAGGTGGAGCTCTGCTCTGCAGGGGTGTTACAAGGTAGGTAGTGTACGCCCTGAAGAGAGTATGCGCAAAGTTGTGAGGGATACTCGATTATGGGGCTAGAGATCAATTCCAGTGGAGGCAGATTAGGTTAAGGGAGAGACAGAGGCATACTTTTGGGCGAGAACTGGATGCCTGTGAGGCTGGTAGCAGTGGTGGGTAGGAGAGTGGAAATTGTTCCCAATTGAGGCCGATAGGGTTGTTTATATTACGAACAACTTTTCGGCGGAGGTAACAACGGAACAAGAAGGGAAGGAAGAGCGAGGAGGGGGATTTGCATGTTTTTAAATGAAAATCAATCAATCATGTTATATCAAGCCTTCTGGTGTTTTGTAATTCTGGGTGGTCTTTGACCTTCTTCCTCATTCGGGATATAAGATTTCAAAGGTGGTCGAATCCGGACCGATATCTACATACTAGTTGCTTTGTTTTGTGCTCCTTGTTTGCCGATGTCAAAACGACGTTGGACGGAGCTAGGGTGTTGCCCTATAACCTGCAAATAGCAGGAGTGTGAGGCCTTGTAGAGAGATTTTGGGATTAGCCGAGGGAGGAAAACAATCCTGTGGCGATCAGGGGGTGCTACCATGACAACCTACTAGTCCAGGTTTAGTCTAGGTGGCGAGAACACGATAGCTATGGTGGAGGTTGGCTAGGATGACATTGTCTCTCAGATGTAATGTCCTGGTATAGGGAGGGTGACAAATTGTTCAAGGATTAGAAGGCCAGGATTGCTGATATAGCATAGTCCTCTATAAATTTTTATATACTAATCACCGTTATCATTAGCATCATAATCTTTAGTATCATTATCTTACATTTTTCACAGAATCATAAGAGGTACATTATTATTATCATCATCATAATCATCATAATCATCATAATCATCATAATCATCATAATCATCATAATCATCATCATATGAGGGACGCTGAGACCGATTCTCAGCATGTTTCGTTCGGTCACTCGGGATTGACTGTGAGGATCCCGGCCTCAATCTTCTTATTGGTAATATCAGCCTTGGGCACTGGGCCTGATAAAAAAAAAAGGCAATTTTCAGGGTTATGGTAAATAGAAACGTGGCCCCCCCAATCAACCTTTAGAGATTTGTCAAACAAGGGGATCCTTTAGCTCCCTTTTTGTTCATCATAATCATGGAACTTGATGGAAGCCCTTATTGCCAACCTCAGTCTCTGTAAGGATATCAAAAGGATTCAGATCTCTTATATTCCAAAAGAGTCAATCCCTGTTTGTTCCTTGTTTGTAGACAACCTCTCTCTAATGGTGGACACAACACAAGAGAATAGGAAGGTAATTCAAAGACTAATGAACAATTTCGGGTGATTATTTGGCAGGGACTGACATGAAGATTAATTCGGGAGAAAAAAACTTTGGATGTTGGATCCACTATCAAGAGGTAAAACCACCAGAGCTCCCTTGCATCAAATGCCTTCCTGATAAGATTTTCATTAGAGTCATCGGCAGTGGGCATCTTCCTGTCTGCAGAAGGTAAACATAAGACTCATAATGAGAAGATTTGTGTGTCTTTTTAACGGGGAACGGGGGACTTAAATTCCCATTGAATTTTGTTGAAACTGAAAAAATCCCGTTGAATTCTCGTTAAACGTGAAAATGGGCCCTCTAGGCTCTCGTGCTTTTCGAAAAGTTAAAACGAAATTAATGCGCGGGGTCGAGAACACGTGGCCCTAGGCACCTGCGCACTCAGACCCCCCCACAAAAAAAAAGAAAAAAAACATTCCCACAACCCCTAAATCACTTCTTATATCACTGAATGAGACCAACACCGACCGGCCTGCCACCCACCACTGACCAACCCTTCGTCATCAATCCCTAAGCCTATCCAGAAACTCTCTAAACTATCCGCCCGTACAACCCCCAACCCCCAAGAACTCCATTTATATGTGTCACACTGTGTGCAGGTGTGTTGTGTGTGCGTATGTGTGTATGTGAGTGCATGTATGTGAGTCGCTGAGAGAGTGTGTCTGTGCATGAATATGTATGTATGCGCATGTGTTTATGTATGTGTGTGTTTGTAAGTGTGTGTGTGTGTGTGTATGTGCATGAATGTTGGCGTGTGTGTGTGTGTGTGCATGTGTATGTGTGTTTATGTGTGTTTGTGTGTTTGTGTCTTTGTGTGTTTGTGTGTCTGTGTGTGTCGTGTATCTGTATGTGTGTGTGTGTGTGTGTGTCTGTTTTTCGTTTTTTTAATTTGTTTTTTTGTTTTTTTTTTAATACATGATATTCAAAAAAATAATTAAAAAAATGTGGTTGTACATCTTTCAAATATCCATAACCCTATATATCATCAAATAGAACTGCCCGGTAAACCGTACGCAGAGAGGGAGGAGAGGACAACAAACGAGGGGCTGTGACAAACTGTTTCGTCGGAGTTTCACCGACTATATATATATATTTTTTCCTGCTTTTTTTTTAGACCTAGGAAAATCTCTGTGACACGAAAAAAAAATACTCATTTTGTCTATTGTTTTTGTTTTTTTTCATTGTGTTGATGTTTTTTTTTTTTTTTTTAAATATTGTCAAAGCTCAAAAAATATAAGTAAAAATATGAGGTTGTAAACCTAAAAAATATCTACAACCCCATTTTTTTAAAAAAAAATTTTTTGATAATTTTTAGCCCGCTAAACAAATCACCGCGGATCCCGGTGAAATCCGTTGTTTCAACGTTTGAACGGGGAATTCAACGGAATTAAACGGTCGTTGAATTATTCAACGCCGAACCTACGTTGAATCC
>BFEA01000104.1:2057202-2064702 GCA_003427395.1 Chara braunii | reverse complement strand
TCTGAGTGGAACGGAGTAGAAGGGTTGTGACGGCGTGATCTTTTCATGCGCCTCTCCAATGTAATTTGTTCCGCGATATTAAAACTCCAGATTACATTAACTACCATTTCGTCAAAATGGACATCTTTTATTTTTTGAACGAAATTGAAACCGAGTTTTTTGGCCGAAAACTCGTCAAAATTTGCTGTTCCTGAGGGTCCGGCGTTTGTAAAATGCTGGACCCCCTGGCTGTACATGGACCTCACTTGAGACCAGGTACCTTCAGGCAGTCCTGCCTGGAGGTTCCTGGTCTCAAGCTAGGCGAGTTTTCGGCCAAAAAAATCAGTTTCAATTTTGTTGAAAAAATAAAAAAAGTCCATTTTGACGAAATGGTTGTTATTGTTTTTACGACATCTCATGTGCAACATGTTTATCCCACGAGCAATAACAAAAAAATGAAAGAAAAAATGGCCCTTTGTTTGAATTACTTTTTTTATTGAAATACTTATTTTTTAGTTTTCTGTTTTTTTTTTCCTGCTAATAAAAAAAAACGTTGAAATCCAAAGACAAAAATACTGGGTTGGGCTCGGTTCCCAGCCTTTATAAATGTTGTTCGTTTAAAAAAAAAAAGCCCTACAGCACCTTTTTTCTTTCTTTTTTTGACTTTTACTTTTCGAGAAAAAAAATTCAAATAACTCGGCCGCCCAAGACCACCCGCGGTCGCCCTCGGCGGTCAGGTTCTCTACCATTGGGCAGATTTGGCCCTGCGGTCATGGCCGTGGGGGATACATAGGGCATGGAGGCCCCTTGTACCACCCCCTCGCACCTTTCCCGCTCCCCGGAGGGCCCGAGAATCCCGTGACCGGGTCCCGTAACCGGCCACTCACCGGTCACAGTGCCGGCACTGGCCCCGGAATCAGAGGCAAAATTTTCGGGCAGGCTCAACCCTGATTGTGAAGTTGGCTGGAGCCATATACTGGTGATTGGGTGGAAAAAGCGAAACACATCGGATTCCATTGTTCTGTAAAAACTAAGAGTGTGTACCATTCAGACACAGGTTTGACGAGGAGGACTATTTGTCTTTCCTTTTCTGGGCAATTTTGTTTATGTCACTTTTCAGTTCCTCATGTGGCAATGCGAGAAAAACTTGCTCCTGCAAAGAAAGCAGCCGCGGAGTTTGAAAATGCGATGAAAGTACTGCGGCCGTGGTGTCAAGCCGGGTGTCATAACTACAGGCCTGGGGTCGGTCGCCGTGTCAGACAGGAAAAGAAAGGGCCCAACGGGTCCTCCTTTTCTACCAGAATTGCATTAATTTTTCGAACTCAGCAGGTGTTTTCTTTGTGGCCACGCACTTTTTTTTTCACATTTGCAAACTCGAAACCTGCCGCGTTCGTACTCTGTTTCTTCCTCTTTTTTCCCCTTTAAAGGGAAATGCCCTTACACATGATAATTGCGTTTGATGGATCTGAACTGCCGACAGTCAGTCTTATCTTTGACGTTCCTGCTCCCAAGAGTTAGGGTGATGTCGGACATATTATCTAGGAAATCCACGAGCTGCTGTTTTTTGTTGTTCCACAGTGTCCTAATGACGAGTCCTAGTAAGCAAATGATGATGTAAGAGCTACGAGTGTGTACCATTCAGACACAAGCTGCATGAGGAGGACCATTTGTCTTTTCTCCTTCTTTTTTTTTGCCTTTGAAGGGCAATGCCCCTAAACATGATTGTGACACTGTTTGAGGCGTCTGAACTGCTGACAGGCAGTCTTTCTTTTTTTTTTTTTTTTAACAAAAGGCTGCCTTCTCCTCATTGGGGGACAGCCATATATTTTGCTCTCAGCTCACATATTTTTTAACTGGCGTTCTGCCATGTCATGGAAGACATATATCTTTGACTTTCCCACTCCCAAGACTCAAGAGTCAGGGTCGTGTCCGACATATTATCTAGAAAATCCTTGAAACGCTGTTTTTTGTCGTTCCACTGTGTCGTAATGACGAGTCCTAGGAAGCAAATGAATTGAAATGATTAATATGAATCATGAATGCGAAAACAATTCTACGACATGTCCCCGAGTAACCGAGTGTTTAGGATGAGACAGCAGCCATTTCTTTGAAATATCCATGTTTCCTCAGGGGGAGACCTGAAACTCAAGGACCACGGGAGACTTGAATTTTAAGGACAGAGTTCTTCAGAGTGGTGCCGGCATCCTGCATATTCAACAAGTGGTGCAGCCCGATTGGCTGAAACACAAGTTTTCTTCTCTTTTTTTCAGCTTTTCCTGAATGCAAGACAATGGCGACTTACACACATTAGAAAGGCACTTTCTGGGAATGCAACATACCAGAAAGCAGCTTACAATAGGATGGATTAATCAAAGAAATCTTTCGAGGACGGTCACTGTCCTTTCGACGTAATCAAGTGCTCTGTTGAATATCTTTCGCTCTAAGATTGCGGTCGGGGGATTTCATCACCGAATTTGAAATTCGTCTATTCTGGCTTACTTTGTCTGATCTCACATGCACAGGCTTAAAGTTTATGCTTTTTTGTCGAATGTTGCTTGATGGTTAACCAATCTGATTCACTACTATTTCATGTACTATTCAAATGCTGTTCTGTTTTGAAATTTCGATACCCGCGGGATCCCCTCTCAACCGCTCTTTTGGTCACTCTTTGCCAAACATCATTGAAAAACTCACAATATTCCGCATAATGTGTTGCTAATCGGGCCGAGCCGATATGGGATGAATGCGCTGGGCGGCCTGAGCCCGGTTCCCTGCACGTACTGCTCCCCATGAATAGACCGAAGCCTTAATTCAAAAGAAAAAAAGGAAAAAAAGAGTCAGGCCCAGCCTCTGAGAAAGCAGATTGCAGAATCCGACCCAACACCTGAAATGGCAAGCTGACATCATAACGTTATAATTCTCTTTTATTCTTTTTTTGTTTTTATGGGCAAGTGCGTTTATGTCACAGCCCAGTAACTGTTTGGAATGCGCAAAAAACAAAACGCACAGTCTGAGGCAAAAGGGCACGCTCACACTGCGCACCCATAATCGTATTTTCTTCAAAAAATGGGATGCCCTATTTGGGAAAATAGTGGCTGGACCGCTCACACTGCTTCCCCATTTCGCAACAGACAAGGTTCCGGGCGCCTGGATTTTTTTTGGGTCCTCTTCGACTGCTGCAGTCACACTGTGAGATCGCATTTCCCCGCAATATCTTCGTCTTCGGATTTCTTTCCATTTCCGCACGTTGATAATTACAAATAAAAATGGGAATTTGCCGCAGCCTCCCGAGGACCCGAGGTTACCGCAAATTATTAGCCCCCGCGGCCCCTCAGGCCGTTTACGAATGGGGTCATGAGTAAGTAGTTTGGGGAAATGAGATCCTGGTGTGACTATCCCTGGACACTATTGTTTTCAGGATTTTGGGGAATATGCAGATTTGGTACTGCAGGCTGAGAGAGCGTGCCCTAACTTTTAAGTTTGGCGGCTGTTCTTTTTCCCCACGTGTGTTTTTGTTGCCTTAACGAACTCAAAACGTGCTGCTGCCGCACTTGTATCCGGGTTTTATTTTGGGAATTTTTTTCAAGAGCTGTCAGACGTTCTCAAGAGTTGGGTTTTCAAGAGTTTCGGGCCCCTCGCCACACAGCACTCTCGAAAGGGCAACCGATGAAAAACGACAGTCATATACACCGATGAAAAACGACAGTCATATAGCTTTGTTTTTTCCGAATGGAGTCAGGATAACGGCCTGACAGCTCTCGAAAATCGAGAGTCCTTCGAGTGCCCTCGGGAGGACGCTTGGTGCTGCAGGCTGGTCGTTTACGAGTTTCGAGAGCTACTCTCGAAACGAGGTTCTGACAACTCTCGAAAGAGTTTTCGGGCCACAACTCTCAAGTGGCTGTGTGGCGACGGCTCCAACTCATGAAAACTGGGTTTCAAGAGTGGTGTGGCAAGGCCCTAAGACTTTTGGGAAAAAACGACCCCATGTCATGGGATGTTTCCAATTCACCAGGAGATTGCCCATTCCCCAAAAGAGTGGACTCTAGTGTCTTTACCATGGCTGATGCCAGCTTGGAGGTTGCATTAGTTGGCTTAGATTGAATACTCATCGCAAGAGAAACATTTGGGTCTCCAGAAAAGAAAAAAAAAAGAAACAACAGCGGACGCCGCAGGTTTTGAGTTCGTAAAGGCAAAAAAGAACACGGCCCGCAAAGAAATCATGCGCCAAATTTGAAACAGCAGTTTCGGAATTTTTGGTCTAAAAGTATCCGTTCAATTTCCGTTAAGCTTTTTTTTTTTTTTTTTTTTTTCCCAGCTGACACCACGGCCAACCCCTGAAAAATATGACACCCGGCCTGACACCACGGCCACCGTACTTTCATAGCCCTTTTCTTTTTTTTTCTTTTTTTCTTTTTTTATTCCCCCAAGGGGGATGGGCCGCGCCACGCTTCGCTGCAGTGCAATACTAAGGCAACGCTGGAAGAGTCGAGTAGGCAAGCCTACCCGTACGACCCCTCCATAGACCTGAAAAACTAATTTAATATCGTGTGGTCCGATTGACCAGGGATCAGATATTAAACTGATCAGAACAGATACTACACTTGATCTTAGCCAAAAGGCCGAGAAAGGTATTTCATAGCCCTTTTCGAACTCGCGCCTGGTTTCTTTGCCGAACCATGGTAACCGTTTTTTTTGCACCTTATGAAACTCTGATGTGACATGAACGTACTTCCCTGAAAAAAAAAGGTAAAAAAGAAACAGTGGGGCCATGTTACTCAAGTATGACTGACAGCGAGGAGGAGCCTTCACTGTAGGGTACTACGTCTAACTTAGGGCGTAGTTAGACACCACTTGAACTCAAGGGTTGACTCCCCCCTCCCAAATGACCCGGCTGTAATGTTTTCACTTTCCTGCTCTCAAGTGTGCATACTTGAAACTCAAGTGCCTCTGGGGCAAAATTGCACTTGAACTCAAAAGCACCCCCTGGAGGTAGTTCAAGTGCCAGTGCCAGCAGATACCGCCAGCACTCCAAGCAGGACTTTTTTTTTGTTTTTCTTTTTTTCCAGCAGGCAATCCTGGTCCAGATCGGTCAAGCCGTGGAGTTTGGTTTCAAGTGCAGCCTGTTCAAGGGTTTCCTCAAGTGTACATGGAACCATAAATGGAGTTCAAGTTAGACTAAGTGTGAATTAAACACAATTTACTATTTAGTGTGCACTTGAAACTCAAGTATTTTCAAGTGGTGTCCAACGAGGCTCTTACAGGGGGGTGAGCCCCCACAGAAAAGTAGGAGCATGGATGGGAAGGATCCACAGGCCCCACGCACTTAAAAAGTTGGGGACAGTGAGTTTTGCTATCCGTCCAGCAGCAGTACTGTAGCCCACAGTCATGGGTCAGAGGAGCTATACGACTGCTTTCGGCCAAGGAAGACATGGTCATTGCAGTATGTGGCCTGAAAAGCGCGCTAATCCTACAGATAGGATGACCAGACTTTGGGCGTCGTTCCACACTCCTCGGGGCATTCTCGGGCTCCGAGGATGAATCCTCGGAAAAGTTTAGGGTTTTTGTCGTCTTCGTTCCACTCATCCTAGGAGCATCGGTTTTAGGACTCGTCCTCGGAGCAATGTCAGAAAAAAAAAAGGAAAAAAAAAAGAAAAAAAGTTGTGCTTCAGGCTTTCAGCCAATAGGGTGCCGCCACGATCAGAATTCTCGGTTGTAACGTCTCTCTACGTGCATGCCCTCTCCTCTCCGTGAAACACGGATCCTCGGGCTCGCGAGGTCCCTTGCTAGATCCCTTGGAGCCGAGGACGATTTGGCTGGGAAATCCTTGGAGCCCAAGGATTTGTCCTCGGAGTGTTTTCACATTTCTGTTCCGAAAATCGGCTCCGAGGACAGGTGGAACGACGACGGAATCCTCGGAATCGCGTCCCCGAGGAGTGTCGAACGACGCCCTTTATGTCCAGAGACTCCAGGGGCCAAGTCCCACTAGGAAGGTTGAGTTTCCGCAACGACTGAATGTGGACGTGTTTGTGGAGATGTGCCGAAATAGGGTTGAGGAAGCTCAACCGCACATAGGCACAAACTCCTCCAGATGCGGGCATTGAGGAAAGTCAATGCTGGTAATGGGACTTGGCCCCAGGGTGCCATCGTGACTGTAGCTCCTCCCGACAATCGGAACGATGCTTTGCAAAAAAAATAAAAAAATAAAAAAAAGGAGAAACTGGATTTCTTGGCTGTCTGAGGGGCGCTGCCAACTTTAATGATTTCTCGTGGTCAGAAGAATTCAAAAAACAAAAATTATAAAAATTGACCGTGAAATAACCGAGTGGCGCAATCTGATGCATTTTCCATTTTTGCCACACTGCGGTTCTCCACACTACAGCCTTCATTAACCACTGCTACTACTGTAGTCCACCAAAGGTTTTCTTTTTTTTTTTTTTTTTTGGTCCACCGAAGTTTCTAGTGGCTGGGGGAGGGGCGGTTTAAGCAATTCCCCAACAGTTACTGAGGGAGCTTAGTTTGTACACGCATGAACATGATGAACTGCAGACATACAGACCAGATGGAACAGATAGACGAAATCGAAGAGAGGAGGGGGGGAGGAGGGGGCGGGAAGCTATGGGAAATCGAAATTGAAATGAGGTGTTCACGTGACCCCTTTGTGACCACTTTTTAAAACCCTCCCTTGAGTAAAAGTGACCACCTTTTTGAAACTTGGAAACTGCAGTGACTTCTAAACTAGGTAGGTTACCCTCTCTTTGAAGCAGCAGGGGTCCCATGTCCCCGGACAAATGGCACGGTTACTCCCTGGGCCCTTCGCAGTCTTACAAGAGTGGATCCCGCATATAAAGGAACTTCAGTCAGCACTGAGAAGAGACACACGAGTCGTAGAGCGCCGCCTGGTGCAGCTGAGCCTGAGGGAGTTGCATCTCAAGAACCAGACTTCCATATCCAACTCGGTTCAAGCAGAGCTAGCGGCACTGTTCCCCACAGGCTGCCTGAAAGCAGCGGTCGTCTCATCCCTTCTGCTGCCAGCAGTACTGCCTCAGCCATTGCCATCCACAAAGTTAAACTTAAACTCTATCAACCATGATGAAGATGCGCTGCATTGTGCTTGCTGTCTGTGTGCTCGCAGCGGCTGTTGCGGTTCAGGGATGTCCTAGGCGTCCACTCGATGAGTGTGACTTCTATCTCGACGGGCACCGCGATCGAATTCCGGTGATAGACCTCATCAAGCTTGGCGACAACATCTATCGCCGTGCTGGCGCCATCGTCCACAAGGATGGGTGAGTATCGCTTCTTGCCTAGTAACCTTGTTTCAGCGGGAAGACAACCCCCACAAAGACACGAGCATAGCTCATAGTTCTTCATACCACTGATGCTTGAATACTAACTGCTACTGTGCCTGATACTACTCTGCGGCTACTCTGCGCCAACTGCATTCGAGTGTCCGCTGCTTCTCCCAAATACTCTCTCTCTCTCTCTCTCTCTCTCTCTCTCTCTCTCTCTCTCTCTCTCTCTCTC
>BFEA01000104.1:2028541-2040238 GCA_003427395.1 Chara braunii | reverse complement strand
GTGTGTGCGTGTGGGTGTGTCACGCTGTGTTTGTGCGTGCGTGTGAGTGTGTGTGGGTGGGGGGCAACCAACCAACCAACCAACCAAGCAACCAATCAATCAATCAATCAATCAATCAATCAATCAATCAATCAATCATCAATCATCAATGATCAATCAATCAATCAGTCAATCAATCATCCATCATCAATCAATCAGTCAATCAATCAATCAATCAATCATCAATGAATCAATGAATCTATGAATCAATGAATCAATGAATCAATCAATCAAGCAAGCAAGCAAGCAATCAATCTTTTGTCTTTTTTTTTTTCCTACTCACCCCACACCCCAGCCCCCAGACTTCTTTTTTTTTTTCGTTTTTCTTTTTACTTTAGGGGGTAGCTCCCGACATGCACGGTGATGCACAGATGCCATTTCCCCCCCCCGGGAAGGGCTCGAAAACGGGTCGTACGGCCCGTATGACTGCCTGGGGGCGCATACATACGGCGTATGGCCATTCATACTCCCCGTATCTGTACGGGGGACACACAACCGGACAACTGTTGCGAAGAACCCATAAAGCGTAGTTCGAACCAGCTCGGATACCAAATTGAAAGGAAAATGAGCAATAGCGAGATGCCAATATCCAGAATGCACAATCACATTGAACGCTAGAAAGTATCACAGTGTCTAGAAAGCAGCATTGCACCAATATAACACCAATGGAGAATCATAACACTAGAAACTAAATGTCAACGAGAGCTTGCTCTCGCGACCACCAACATACATGTGCAAGCTTGTGACGCGGTCGCGCGCATCGGTTCGGCACTGCTCGTGGCAGCGCGGGACCCTCTCGGCCGCGTCACGCAGGAGTTGGACCAACCTCGTCGCGAACACACAAATGGAGCTTCCTTAGGCTGTTCCGGCCGAGTGTGTCAGCCATAACTCTCGCGAGCCCCTACGACAGGATAGGGCCTACGCGAGGCACAACTTACCTCCACCTTACGGGAGCTGTCACCTCCCTTCGGTGGGCGAATCCCTGCCGATCTACCAGTCCACAGTACGAAAGCTACTCGGTTGCAATCGCAGAGGTGGACCAGCCGAGGGCGTTTCTCGTTCGCTGTAGCATAGGGGGTACGCGCGGTAATACGCCTATCGGACCCGCACGCGGGCCGACATCTTGGGGGGTTGAAGTCCCAAGCGTGGCTCGACGTCGGGCGACTAGGACGCATCCCACGCACCACGCGCACACCACTCTACGAACACGAAAACAAAACATACGCGCACGCACACATTGCACAAACGACACAACACGAACAACGCGACAACGCTCCTAGTCCCTCGGTAGCCAACCCATAACTTTCCAATGCGAAAATCGGATAGGCGTCGCGCGCGAGACTTAGTATAAAACCGCGCGGATGCAGGGCTAACTCATATCGACTCGCAATGCAAACGCACGCAAGCAGTCGCAATGATGACGTACTATGTCGTGCCCATAGTCGTGCGGCCCTCGTTAATTTCAAGGGTCGCATTCGACACTCAAGTGTCGGCTGACACACGCCTTGAGGGTTAATCCCTTGACGCTGGACAACTGCCGTGCGCGGTTGGAGACCACACCCTCTTCTGCACCCTGTGCAGAGGGGTTGAGTAGACAACTTTAAGCTGTCGTGGCGGTCGAACATCAAGGGGTTTGACTTTGACGGTCACCACAGACTATAGCGTCCAACCATGAAAACGCAAAAAGGAGACTCACTCCAACCGCCATTAGTTGATGGCCCTCTAAAATGGAAAGGGGTGGATAAGCCCAAACGACAAGCGCGCGGAGGAGGTCCGGTATCCTATCCATAGGCCACCCGGCGTCCGGGATAATGAGGTCGGTACACGGACCCCCAAAGGCTGACTGGAGCTAGTCCTCCGCCCACGTGCCGCTTCACATTACCAAGACCCCAAGTTTACTGGTTGTGTCGCGCTCGTGATCTCACCGCCTGACCCATAACTCTTTTAGTGCGGGATGCGACGAGTGCCGCGCACGAACTTAGTATAAGATCGCGAGAGCGATGGACTTACAGATACTATCTCACTATGCAGTTCTACGCGAGTAACCGCGATGACGGCGCATTGTGTAGTGCCCACACCCAAATGGCTTACTCTGAGCCAAGGGGTCCCCTTTCGACGCTCAGGCGTTGGCTGAAGCGCGAGCTAATGGGGGTAACCCTTTAGCGTGCACAAAACCGGCCTAAGGGTCTTTCCGTCTTCTGCACCCTGAGATATCCCAACGGGTGCGGGGCAAGACGACCCCTAGGGCAGGAGGGAGTTTGGAGCGGTGGTGAGTTGTCTGGCGCATCACCAGCAACACGCTGACCCTTCCGCCCGGAACTTTATCGTTCCACCAAGATGAATCGCAACAAGGAAAAGAAACAAAAATTGGCGAGGGATATCCCCCCCCTTCTATTCATCCCAACCTTCGACTGACCCTTAGTACGCGGGCACTTCAGGCCACGCTAGCTTCACACGTAGGTACACATGCACTGACACACACACACATATATATATATATATATATATGCACAAGGGGGATAATTATGTGACGATCACTTCTCACAGTCATAGTGGGTCTCCTCCTAGCCATACATATATATGCGACCGCAGGGCAGCCCAACCAAAACCCCAAGTCTTTGAACATACCTGCAATCACATCAAAAGTCAGACAAGAGTCCACCCACTACGCGGAGTCAACTCCAACCAGTTCCTATACTCATACCCCTTGCTTTAGCCATGCAACCCCCAACCTCCAGCCAACCAACCTCAATTAAATACTCATTACCTTTGTTAAATGGTCATTCAATAAAAGTCCGGGTGAAACCCTTAACAAACAAAAGATCATCAGGGCTTAAGCCTTTTAGGTTGAGTATGGGGAGCGAGTAGGAATTGAGTAGTGAGCCGACGAATCGACAACCAACCTGTTATCAGTGATAACAGATGATGATCCTTGCAGGATCAAGCTGAACTAGCCCAAGTCCTGAATCGAATGTCCAAGAAAGGCCTGTACCATAAGACAGGTCAATGCCCAAGCTAAATCATCAGCATATGAGAGATGACTATCCATAACACATTCTCACCCAAGTTACCTACCAACTAAATCAAAGTCTACCCCTAAGCCAGTGCCCAAGCAAAGGTAGACTAACGGCAGGATCTCCCCTATTCCCTATTCAGGGTGGATCGCCAGAATTGCCATCTGTCAGAATATAATCTAACTCCTCTAAATCAAGAAAATTTCGGCAGCGCTTCCCATAGGAAAAGTGTCTTTTCATAATTTATACCAGCCCGAATATGAGAACAGAAGTAGTCTTTGACTTTCCAAAGTCCAATTTTGTCTAACTCCTTGAATTAGCAAAAATTTAGGCAGCACTCCCTTTAGAAAAGGAGACTTTCCAGATTTTTACTAAGCCATACATGAACTTTAGACGGGCTGAACCTTGAAAAGTCAAGAATTGACTAACTTCCCGGATTTGTAGAAATTTCGGCAGTGCTTCCCGTAGAGAAAGTGACTTACCAAAATTTATACAAAGCCAAGTATAACAAAAGATCCTAGAAAATGCAAGAATCGATCTAAGTAAAAGAAACTTAGCTCAGAAAATGCACGAATTGACCTAACTCCTATCGCTCTAGCACGAGGCGAGCCTCTAAAGCAACTACCTGTCAACCTGACACTCAAACCAAGTAGTAGCCTCACTCAGCCTCATACAGGCGAAACCACAAAGGTAAGTACTCTCGCCACCCCAAATCAATCTTTGCAAACAATAGTTCGTAACTTCTCAGTGCTTTATCCCCTTATACCCAACTTACATAGGGCATAAAGTCAAGCCGTCCAATCTTATGGAACTTGCCTGACTCAACCATTGAGTATACACGAACAGGTTGCACAACTAGTTCTCTCTTCTTTTTGGGCATACGACTACACCGTTCATCTTAGAACAAGGCTTAGTCGCGCAGAAGTGTTTAATATCCAACCTTTATATACCTCTCTGAGCTTGGTATTCAAAAGCTGGGCATAGGACTGAGCTGTTCATCTTAGAACAAGGCCCGACCTGCCCAGGGTTACCTTCAATTATACTCTTAATTATACTCTCTTCATTTTATGATAAGCTATAGCCAGGCCGTCCAATCTTATGGAACCCATGCCTGGCTAGCCTGTTTATACATAGGATAGTATAAAATATAGCCAAAATTTAACCCTTTGGGTTCCAGCATGTGCGAGGCATTGGGCCAGACCGTCCAATCTTATGGAACTGGTCTGGTCCTCTGCCAGGTTCGTTTCTCTCTGACCCACCTGTGTACAGCATGAGACCAAGGCCGTTCAATTTTATGGACATGCCCTGCCCTCAGCAAAGATTATCCCCTCAGAATAAAACAAGAGGGGGGCTGAGCCGTCCAATTTTATGGACTTGCTCAGACCTCCTCGATCAGAAACAAAAGAAACAGAACAAACCCCAATCAAACATGGAAACCAAACCCTCCAATCTTATGGTACAGGTTTGGCCCCTGAAAAGTCAACCACAGTCAACCCTCACAGTTCAGAGCAATCAGACCGTCCAATCTTATGGAACTCACCCGATCCTCTAGACAATTCAAAAATAAAACGCAGCGGTCAGGCCGTCCAATCTTATGGAACTGGTCTGACCCCATAGGACCCTGTCAGTCTCAGGCAAAACCACCTTTCTCCCACGCTTCCCCCAAATGCAACCCCTTGTGTTCACAATCTGCCTTCAGGCAATCAACAAACTGAAACTGCGATTGCACTAACATTCCTTTATTTAGTCTGACTTGTGTTCTGTCAGTCAAACCAAAGTCAAAATAGGGGTGCATACAGTATACTCAGTCAAACATAGCAAGGTGTACAAGCAGGGGTTATACTAGGGTATATAGAGGGAAATGAGTGGTTACCTCTCAGTTCCCTGCCTCCAGAACTCCTTCTGAGTTCCGGCAGAGCTCCCGCAATCGATGGGGCGAGCCTCCCACAAAGGCCTTGGCGCGGATTACGGGTTGCAATCCCGCCTGCCGCCTTCCTCTCAGAACAAACAGACTAGACTTAGAGTAAGAAGGGCAGAAGGAGAAGGTTGTAAGACTCTCAGATCTAAGGGAGGTGCACTCAGACTTGCGGAAGAGGGCCTTGACTCCTTGATTCGCTTGAGGGCCCCGCAATGACAGCCAACTTTCAACAACTTGGTCAAACCTTCGAGGTCAACTGCCGATGTCGATCCCTTTACCGACCCCTCAATTCACAGTACCCACTCTCTCTTTCCCGACTCAGTCCCTCTTTTGGGTCCAAACGCCACTGCACTGCAGGCTGCAATGGTCAACAACCAGCCGCGATGATAGGCAGTAACACGCAATCAATCAACAGCAGACAGTGGGCGTAGTAGCTTGTCAGCAGTTTAGCTGCAGCTCGTCCGCAGTCAACAAAAATGGCACCCGTGCTCAGTCAATAGCCAGTAGCGTCTGTCTGCAACAGCCAGTCGTAGTATGCCCCGGTCAGTGGCCAGGCGCAGCAGCCAACCCCAATGCACAGGTACCTCAGTAACGCGCAACAGCGGGGTGTAGTGAGGCACACGACCCTTAGCAGTGCACGACAGTGTGCATCACAAATCTCAACGGGCTCGTCACTCACTTGCACGTGGCGAGGTGCATTTCCACCATAGTAACACTCCGCACTTCACGAATATGTTCCGGAAGTTCGGCCAGATCAGCACCTTAATCCCACAACGAAGGAACAACAGATGCTGCCTAAAACTCGCCGTTTTTCCGTAGCTTCCCCTGTTCTTCTGTCTATGTTGTCTCTTTATTTCCTCAGCCTTTGTTACCCACCCCTACTGTCTGTGCATCGGCCCTCTCTCCCGACCAACAGGTGAGTCTCCAACCTCGAGTGCTCTACATGCTGTTGCCGTTGATACCTCGAGAAACGCGAATGGATCTGTCACCAGGGCCCGACCAGGTTCATTCGCACTTACTAACTTGTTTCTTTGCCATCACCACGCACACCATCTTCTCTCTAACTCCTAACTTACTAATCTATGGCTAAAACTGACACTACAGCTTGATCCGCCCGGGGTCAAAACCCCGGGAATACCCCTTTCCCCTCTCGATTCCGTTCAGGATCGAGAGTACGACGCGTCCTCTGCCGCGCCCGGCTCGTCGCCCCGCCATTCTCATTCCTCCTCGTCCCGAATGCACCCTGCGCTAAATCGTGTCCGGGTTCATTCCGCCCCATTTCCCTTCTTTCGTTGTTGTGTTCACCCCCTCGGTCGACCCCACTCTGTCTCAACCTCGTCGCTCCGCCCGTCGCTTACACAACGCTGCCCCGCCAGTTGCCTCCGCACCTTCCCCCGCTGCTCCTACCACCCTGGCTACCGACCGCCCCCCTGGTGCGCTAGCCCGTCCTGGTTTGTTCCTCCTATCCCTCCTTTCGCGCAACCCCCGTTGTCCCTACCGACCAACCACGCGTCTAACGCCGAATCTTACTTCATCATAGCACTTGCAATACCAAAAAACCCCAGTTTTGACCCTCTCCCCGCTCTGCCTCGTCAAGTGTCGGGTGGTTTCAGCGTCTTTCCGCCCTCCCACCTATGCTCGCTCCCGCCATGGCTAGCTCCCCCTCCGTATGCACCTGCCCAGTTCCCCCATCCCGGTTCGTCCAATCTTCTCTCCGCCACTGCGCAACACCGCCCGGTCGAACCCGTCACGCCAGCCTAGTGCTCGCCACCACTGCTGCTAGCGCCCGCCTCCGTCCAAACTAGGACCGCGGAAGTAAACAACCGGAGCGCCCCAGCTTCTCCGCACTTTATCCGCGTCCCCTCTGCACAGGCGCCGCGCGAGTCTTCGCTACCTCATTCCAATTCGTAACAGATGTCCCGAGGGACTTCAGCCGTGACCAAACCCCAGAGCCCCTCGCTCGGAGCCCCGACCAGGTTCGCGCCTTCCACGTTGACGTCACTATGGACCTCGGCCTATACCCCTTCGCAACTCAAGGCGCTCCAATGCCGCCCCGCTTCTAGGGGCTGCGCATCGATCGGGCCCTCCTTCAAGGCCGGATTCAGGCAGGTATCCCCACTATATACCACAAACCTCGGTCGCGGCAAGCGCCCCGGGCCCGCCCCTTATTTAGCAGACGCCCCGAGGGGCCTAGCCGCGGCAGTACCCTATCCGGGATTCTCCAAAACTTGGTCTCTCCACCGCGGCACCCCGTCCCGGGTCAAATGGGCCTGCACCTAATAACGAGGGTATCACAATAATAATAGCCAAAACCAAAAGAAAGGAAAAAAAATACGATAACAAGGATAAGCCAAAATAATCATTACTCACGAGGTCCCGAGTGAGGTGCGGGGCTGCGGACACCCCACCGGTCCCATAGACCGGGTCTACCACCACACCTACCAACAAAACCAAGGGGGGGATGGCCTCGTCGAGCCCTTGACCTCCCTCAGTCCTTCTTAACGCTCCGCTGCTGCTGCGCCGATGCCCCGCCGCCTCGATCCCCGTATCCCAGTAGCAAAAAACCAATGCCGTAACCCATAGGGCTATGCCCCAGCCTGGAACAACTAGGCGCGGATTCCAATATAAAATGGTGCCGCGCCGTGCCCCGCCCCGTGCGCCTACCGGCGTGCCAGCCCTACCGTCGATCGCGCGTGCCAACCAAAAAGCGAGCTTTCATCCCCTAAACAAAACCGTAGCACGGTCCAGGTCGGTCGACTAGACCGGCCGCTCACTCAATCAGAAAAATCACACGCGCGCCTTAAAACTGCGCGCCCACATACCCTCTAACTTAGTTAGGATGGGTCCCGGACGCGATCGTGCCTCACACGGCTTATTTGGACCAAACTCATTGTTCCCTGTCATCTGCAAAAACCAGGGCGGATACCCTTGTAAGGGTATTCACGCCGACAACGCCCAGGGGATTCCCCCTGCGCGACTTCCTGATCGGAGTGGGATGGGGGCCTGGAAATGCGAAAAGTGGTGTGTCAAGGATTTTAGGAAAGTGGGGGTGGAGTCTCAGGTCGGAACAGAGATCTCCTATGGCAAGTTTTAGGTGTGGGGCAGTTGTGCAAGATGGTAGGCACAAGGCGCGTCTGCCCTTTACGTTGTGGAAAATGGAGTTACCATCTTCGCTGGCTCCGTCGTCGGGGCCGGATTCGAATTTGGTGGACCGGCGGAACGCTATGGCTGTCGCGCTGTCTGAACAGTTGTTGGCGTCACTCGTAGCAAGCCTCGGAATCCGACGAGGCTGGCCTCAGACAGAGGTTGTGCGCGCGTTGCTCGACTTCGGTTCGGGTTCGTCGGATAAATCCCGAGGCTCGATACGCGTGGTCTTGCTGGCACTCCGCACATGGCGTGCAAGGCCAATAGCGACCTATGGAATTCCACGGTACTACTGTGAGCTGGTGATACGGAAGGAGAAGATAGAAGAGAGGGAAATCGATATTGATAGCGACAAAACTCGGAGATATATAATATTGGGTATTACTAGCGTTGGGATAGTCCGAAATCCTAGGATTCCTGCCTATAGCCCACTGAAAGTCCCCCTCACACAGTCGATCGTTTTGAGTGTAACAGGGATATTCAGGATTTTTCAGGTTCCCCCGTCGTCTAAGTTGTTCCCTCTCCTAGTATTCACAATATTCCAGATCCCTTAAGCTCTCACGATCGGTGACCCGGAAGGGCGTTTCCTATTTGGCGGACACACATTTCTTATGGTGAAGCAAGGTCGAGGTCGACTCATGCCGACGCACGTGTATATCGCGACTCCGCTTTTTAGATCGTTGTCATACACGAGCGCGCGCATGAGCGGGAATGGCTCAGATCTTGTCCTTCCGCGTCGGCGGGACCGTGGTGAGCGGTTTTGTTGGCGTATCGATCCTATCCCGCATGCATGCAACTACCCTTATTTGCAGACATCGTCATTCCGGGTGAGATCCAACCATTACACGCATATCCATGCCATTGGGTAACGGAAGGAAGGAACATGAGCAACCGCTCCGGCGTCGAGGACCAACACATCACAACATTCCCGGGGTCACACAAGAGTCAAAGACTGGCAATCGAACAAAAACATGTACGATGAACGTATCCAACCAAATCCAGAGTTATCATGCAACGCAAATGGATACTAGAAAGTGACGAAATTTGGATTAAGCTAGCACCACTGAGCAAAACAAAATGGGAGACTCAAATACCACTTGAGAAGGGGTGGGAGAAGAGCGCAAGTTCATTCGACAACACACAAGAAACAGAAAATCCACGGCGATTCACTAGGACATCCGAAATTGCCGCAACAAAATTGACCAATGTTGGAATAAAAAATTATACAGAAGGTTGGAAGAAAAACACCATCCCACGCACATCTGTTCTCTCTCTCTCTCCCTCTCTTGCCACACCACTCCCGATGCGGCAGTCCGTCACCTCGCATCAACACAGAGTTGTCACCCCGCTTGGTTCGAATATGCAAGCCAGGTTCACCCGTGCACCACAATCTGTCGTGGCCCACACATCAACCCCGCATACTCAGCACCAGCTCGTCGGATCGCCCAACTATCTTGTCTACTCACCTCCTAAGCTGACTCGTTAGCCGATCCTCACTGACCGCGCTAACCTCCAAAAATTCATAGAGAGCAAACTAATCGTGCTTGCGAAATTTATAGTGTGCATGTCCGCGCGAGAGATGCGGAATTATGCCTAAGTGGAAGGAAGGAAGAGAAAGGGAGTGCCTACGTCTGCATGGTCAGGCCGCGGCGTGGGGGACGAAGCCACGCTCCACACATCGATCCCGTCATGCACTCGCTCAGGCCAATTAGAAGAGAGGACGAAGTGTGTGTGAGAGAGAGGAAGATCGCGGGGAAGCATGAAAATGAAGAAGAAGAAAAGTACAGTTACGATCGCGCCCGCCAAAAACTGCGGTTACACACAAGATTAAGGGCGCGGTCTAGTCAGAGACCAGTTCACATCGCGGCAAGACATGTGCAAGCAAGAATCGCGGCGCAACAAGATTTCAAAGTACCTAAATTCCTAGTCTAAATCCTATTTGCAAAGGAAATTCCGGAAAGACAGAGAAATAATTCCGAGAGCCCGTGGGGGCTCGACATCAGTTGAAAATTTGAAGAACGACATTCCCGCGCGCTGATCGCCAAAATTCTCATTTCCCACAGCAGAACAAGAAAGAAGCTATGACAACCGTTATTTATTACGCTCGCTAGGGCAACCGTCTGCGTAGGACTTTCCTGGCCCTGGTCCCGAAAGCCAAAAAGAAAGAAGCGAGGGTATCCATGCAACTTGCCCAGCCGACCCATACCCATGTACTCCACCCGACCAACCAGTCCCCAACCCTCGAAGCCACTTCGCGGAGAAAGTCGCGCGATTACAAAAAATAGTTCGTCACAGGCCCTTCTCCCTACTTGGTGCGCCCCGCTTACTCCCTACACAGCTACTATCTGCCTACTTATTGGCAATGCAACTGTTGACGTCGGCAGCCAACGAAGTACTTGCAGATATCGACCAATGCAGACCATCACCAATACCAGGTATTTGCCCTCACATCGTCATCGTCATCATCCTTCTCTTTCACCCTCGACTTCCACCCACGTCTTCCTCTTGTACACCCGAAGACCAACTATGCGCCTCACTGTATTCCAAGCCCCAGCCAGCTATGGAGGCTGGGCTATGGCGCTGCCCTCAGCAGCGCCCTTCTTCTTGCACGACAGCACACACACAATACCTTGCCCTTAGTGCACAGCAGCACGCGAGCCTACGCTCCAGCAGCGCTGCCACAAAGACTGGCAAGTGCCTGAATGAGCCTCCAGGCAGCGAGCTCTTTCCTGTATAAAAAGAGTCTGCCTGCCCCGGCGGCCTGGCCTGGCTGGGCTGGGCCTGTGCCCAGAAGCTTCCGGTAGACCCGAGGAGGCTGTGCCTCTGTTGCAGCTGCCGGGCCTCGTTAGGTTGGGCCTCCCAACTGTCTGTGTATGATTCTGTGATTCTGGCCCAGGGCCTGCATTTCAGGAAAGGCCTGGAAGACCGTGGAAAATCTTTGCTGCTCGGGCCTGGGTTCCTTCAACCAACTGGTGCATCACAACTGTCTGGACTCCAAATACGAAATTTACAGCAATGGGCCTCTCGAGATTTGTTAGGCCCGCCTTCACTTAGGGCGGTCACCTATGAATCCCCCGCGGTCGTGGTCGCCTCGGGGACGACCGCGGAGGCCGCGAGGCCGCGGTCATGACCACGGTCCGCGGTCATGAAAAAAAAAAAACGAATTCAGAAAAATCTGAAAAACATATATGTTATGACCAAAACTAAACTGAACAACTTTTGCCTTGGGGTCATATCAAAATTCGTTACCAAATTTGAGATAAAAATCAAACAAAATCCTTTATTTTTCTTACTAAAAGAATAAAGTGAAGAAACTGTCACATCTGTATCAGGGTCCCTTAGGCCTGCCGCAGACCAAGATCCTTGCACTAATTAGGCCATGTGAAAAAAAAGCAACGAAGTTTTGAACGATCTCAATTGCTAAGTTGCTAACCACTCAACACAACAAAAGAAAGCGCACTTGAAGCGAAGGTCAAGATGGTTTCCAACGAAGAACCAACCAGGCTGAACCAGCTAACAGTGTCGCCAATTTCTTTTAATTACAACAAGTGGACCCCGTGGCGCACAGCAACACTCGCTGAT